>VMBQ01005790.1:0-62613 GCA_007657795.1 Dreissena rostriformis
GTGTAAAAATGTAAGTGAATCCGGACTATATATATATGTACTCACACTGCAAGTGCGATCCAATATATTTAATTGTAAACTTATAAACAAATCGCTCTTATAGAAACCATAAGTACAACATACGTTTAACAATCTAATGGTAAGCATTTCAATTGGTATACGTTAATTTATCATCCTATAGCTAGTTATATAGTGGCTCACATTTCGGCAGTAAGTTCTAATACGGCTTATGTAAGTACCGGTAGTAACTGTTATATTAAATTGTCGACAAAATAATGAGTAATGTACATGATCTCCACTGGTAACGCGATTTTTTAGTGGTCGTATCGAGTACCTAAAAGCGTTTACATCCTTTTTATGTTGAAGCATTCAAAGTATTAAGTACATAATATTTCAAACAGTTTGGAAAAAATACATTGTTTTTTATTTTATATTGTTTGTAAGATACAAACAAAACAAAACGTCATGGCAAGTCAATTGCATGGCAAGTCAATGCACTAATATTGTAAGAAAATACAAAAAGAGCACAACGTCTACAAAAAGTATTATCAACAATTATCAGTTTGGATCAACAAGGTTTTATAAGAAATAGATTTATTGGATGCAACATACGGCAGATCCAATATATAATCGACTCTGCTGATATTTTTTACATAGATGGCGCAATCGTATTTGTAGACTTCAAAAAAGCCTTTGACACAGTAGAATGGAATCTTATGGAACAGAAATTAAGAAAATTTGGTTTCAAATTTCATTCAATGGGTTAAGATCATATACACTAATATTTTCTCGTCAATTACAAAGAACGGCTGGATTTGAGATTTTTTTTAAGTATCAAGGGGAATCAGACAAGGGTGTCCACTATCATCCCTATTATTCATTATTGTAGCTGAGGTACTTGCAAATAACATAATATCAAGTGACGATGTCCAAGGTATACACATTACACAGGAACATAAGCAAATAACACTAACACAACTAGCCGAAGACACAACTATATTCCTTAAAGATGATCATGAAATTCCGAAAGTAATACAAATAGTCGATATATTTGGAAAGATGTCAGGTTTAAAACTTTACAAAAACAAAACAGAGGGCATATTAAGCGGTAAATCTAAATGCAACTCAATCACCAACATACATAATGTATCATTCAATCCGACTGTTAAGGCCCACGGAACTGTGTTTGGAACAAACCGTCACGAATGCGAACTCCTCAACTGGGAAAATAAAATATCTGGTTGTCAAACCTTAATAAATGAATTTAACAAACGACATTTAACTATCTTCGGAAAAGTAACGGTTATCAAATCTATATTGTTACCAAAGTTAGCATATTTAGTACAAAACATATGTATCTATACAAAAAAGACTAAACGAAATCAACTCAATGCTTTTTTTGGAATAACAAACCTGAAAAGATAAAGCGATCAATATTGATTGTCAATAAGCAAGAAGGCGGTATAGAAATGTCTGATTTTGAAACTTGCTCAAAATGTTAAAAAATTAAGTTGATTAAACTATTATGTCATAAAGATGAGGCATATTGGAAAATTATTACAAAATTATTTTCAAACCAATCTGGAAATGACCTATTAATCTTTAAAATGAACTTAGATTCGTTTAAATCATTACCTTGTGTCCATAAAACAATTCCACCTTTTTACACAAATCTCATTAACAACTTCATTAAATAAACCAATATTAAACCCAAACCGAAACCCAATATAAGGAAGTGAAACTCCAGAAGCTGCAGCAGTATTGCATTTCCATCAAACACACCTTCGTGGTCCTTTATTTACAACAAGGAACAATTGCCTAAACGGTACTGTACGGCACAAAACGAAACACCATATAAACATAGCAGAATAAAGCTGGGGTCACCGCCTTGGAACGGTCAATGCTAAGCACTGGGGTCTTAAACCGGTTATAGAGCGCTCAACCTCACACTTGGCCCAGCAATATTGATGATACATATACGTGTAAATAAAATTTAACCTCATAGCATCGCAACTCAAATTAAACAGTAATAAAAGGGAATTAAAACGCATTCAATTTAATACCTTTTTAATTACTTAATGATAGGAAGGAGACCAGAGCAACAGTTACAACTTTTTGAGGCACGATGAAATGAAATTACTAACACACATAAACTACATCCCTTCTTTTTACAAAAAGATTTAAGAATAAAGCATCATATAGTTAATATTCAAGATCATCATTGCGCACCTACAAGAAGAAGCAGCAATATTGGGTGTAAAAGATTACCTACTTAATTGTTTATGTGTCAGTAATATACTAAAATGTAAATGAAAATGATTGTAATACCTAAACAGAATAACCGTTTAGACTGAGGCGATAATTGATCAAAATGAAAATTATACTAGCAATGATAAAAAAGGCTGCGTGATCTATAAACGCGTATACTATTCAAAATAAATAAACGAAGCTTAAAAATAAATCGATCAAGAAACTACCATCAGAGAAAAAAATATTAATAAAGTTGAACGATATAAACTCGTGTACATGTATCTATCATGCAGCTGAAACTGCAAGTTGTTCGGATGACGTATTTAGGAGCGATGACACGATGACGAAACTGCAAGTTGTTCGGATGATGTATTTTGGACACGATGACGTCACCAGTAACGAAATCAAATGTTATTAAAGAGGCAGTACTGAATAATCGAATTACCAATAAAACCAGCTATGCTTAGCGAACATTATAGAAGCAAACATTTTAAAGTTGCTAATATAAAGATAGTTGCTAGGTAAAAACGCAGTTCTATAATGGACTTTATGAACAAAAATGTGACTTTACACAAAGAATGCATTTTTACAACACAGCAATTATACTGCGCAGCAAATCTTACCACAATAAGAGAAAGCTACGGCGTACGCCGAAACCATGGCCATGCAAAGTATGCACGTTATTGCAATGTGAAATGTTTGAAAGAATATACGTAAAAAGGAAACAAGTTATAATTATTATACATCAGCAGCATCGGTACATTTAAAAGTGTAAATATGTTTACAGTGAACTAACATTCAGTTGATAATAAAGCGAATCAAAATCAAATTGTACCAGATTAGAAAATGCAAACACTGTAACGTTCTTGAGGACACATTTCATTTTTACTTGAATGCCCAATATTTATTAATTTACGTAAGAAGTACATAAATAAATACTATTGGAAGAACACAAAAATGATCAAGTTTATTGACCTCTTACAGACTGACAATAAAAAACGTGTACGAAATCTATCCATTTTTGTTTTTAAAGCTTTTCAATTGAGAGCTGACTTATATCATTAATAGTTTCTCTCCAAGTACTTTCATTTATTTATCTACTTTATATAAAAATACAAAATACGATAAAGTGTATACAAATATGTTATATTAAGATTTTGATCTACGTTCTGTTAAAACTTCTGTACGTCATTGACCATTTGTGAATATATTGTGTTTAATATGTGTTTACTCATGGGCTTAAAGCCTAATGTATGTTGAATAAACTCTAAACTCTATATTGTGCACACAGTACAGTTATGTTAAGTTCGCAAGGATGCTCTTACCTAAATTCAAGACTTTAACAGATATCTTGCGACTTTGGCAAAGCTATGGGCACAATACCACTTTGAAAACGTATGGTGTCAATTGTGTTTATTCCGATAAAAACATATTTATACTAGAATTGTGTTATTCAATTTAAACGGTATGTTTAATAGCAATCGAGAAAATATACATATAATGCGAAACCTTACAAAATCAAAGTACTGACAGTACTGGTGTGGCGGAGCTTATAAGACGGATGGATATAAAAGCATCAATTTTAGTTTATCTACATCACCACAATTGTGTATTTTGGTTACGAAAATTTTTGGTACGAAAAACAAATTAGGGTACCAAAAAAAAAATTGGGTACGAAACAAATTGGGTACGAACATTTTGGTACGAAAAAATTATTCCAAAAAAAAATTTGGGTACGAACACAAATTTGGGTAGGAAAACAAATTTGGGTAGGAAAAAAAATTGGGTACGAACCAAAATTGGGTACGAAAAAACAATTTGGTGCGAACAAAAACTTGGGTACGAAAAAAAATTTTGGTACGAAAAAAAAAAATTGTGTACGAAAAAAAAATGAGTACGAAAAAAAAAGCTGGGTACGAAAAAAAAATGGGTACGACAAATTTTTTGTAGGAAAACAAAATTGGGGGTACGGGGAAGTAGTACCCGTGGGGAGCTTGACCCATTCAGCGAAACTGGGAGGCGGGTACATTCTCGATTATATCTAAAAATAACTAGAAATGACGCGGCAGCGGCCAAAGCGTATCCCCAGGCCGCATAGATGTTATATTAGCTAATCTTTGGTTCTAGACATCAAGACAAAAACATGCATTGATGTTTTTTTTCATTTTCGACAAGTGTGACACATAAACCATAACAATCTTAAAGGTAAAGGTTTATAATTTAAAAAAATAAGAATAAAATATCAGGAAAGATTTGGAAATCTCCAACTTGTCTGACACAGGCTAGTCCAACTTGTCTGACACAGGCTAGTCTAACTTGTCTGACACAGGCTAGTCTAACTTGTCTGACACAGGCTAGTCTAACTTGTCTGACACAGGCTAGTCCAACATGTCTGACACAGGCTAGTCCAACTTGTCTGACACATGCAAGTCCAACTTGTCTGACAAAGGCTAGTCCAAGTTGTCTGACACAGGCTAGCCCAACATGTCTGACACAGGCTATTCTAACTTGTCTGACACAGGCTAGTCTTACTTGTCTGACACAGGCTCGCCTAACTTGTCTGACACAGGCTTGTCCAACTTGTCTGACACAGGCTAGTCCAATTTGTCTGACACAGGCTAGTCCAACTTGTCTGACACAGGCTAGTCTAACTTGTCTGACACAGGCTAGACCAACTTGTCTGAAACAGGCTAGTCCAACTTGTGTGACACAGGCTTGTCTCACTTGTCTGACACATGCTAGTCTAACTTGTCTGACACAGGCATGTCCAACTTATCTGACAAAGGCGAGTCTAACTTGTCTGACACAGGCTTGTCCAACTTGTCTGACAAAGGCTAGTCCAACTTGTCTGACTCAGGCTAGTCCAACTTGTCTGACACAGGCTAGTCTAACNTCATTTTTTCATATAATACAAATACTGAACTAAATTATAGAAGATTTTGAAGCTTGAAAGCTCTATGAACCTTTGAAGAATGTACAATATTGTGTATGATTTTAAATATGATAGGTCCCTGCCCAGTTTCTCAACCTCAAATTGTTGGATAAAAATGTCAAATATTTGTTGTTGTTTTTTATAGGTTGATAAAAAGAGCATTTTACAATTAAAACAAATAACATACATACCTTGCAATAATTTATTAAACTCTTTATAATAATTCTGCATCATGACAATCCACGCAACAATGTCATTAAATGACATCAAAAACAAACTCAAGAAATGTACTCATCATGTCATAGGGCTGAACATTTTACATGTACTGAGTAACAAGCGCTAGTCAAGGAATCTTAAATGGAATGTTACACAGTAAAAGCAGATCTTGACCATGTCTTGTTTTCCCTAATCCTGTCTAAATAGCTGCTTGATAACATACAAATATTATTTATATAAGAAATAGTGTTTGATTTATCTTTGTTTGTCAGCCAAAGAATAACAATTTGTGGTTCAGATGGGCACTTATTAAGCAACATGGGTGTAACATGCAACAGACTGACAACAGCTTGTTAAATGAATGATAACAAATTGAGTCGTTCTCTGGGAAAACCGACTTAATACATGTGCCTTGAGTGTTGTCCCATATTAGCCTTTGCAGTCCACACAGACTAATCTGGGACAACACTTTTCGCCTAGTCTGGGTTTTCATTAGGAGGTGACTTCCTTTACACACAAAAAAGCCAATAGTATTGTCCCAGAAAAGCAGGTGCGGACTGCATATGTTAATCTGTAACAATACTTTACGCACTTGCATAAAGCCCTGTTTTCCCAGAGCACGACTCAATTATAAGGCAAAAATTAATTTCATTCTCACATGATCTGAAAACTATGTTTTGATATTGTTATGAAAACTAAATACCACACAAATGTTTGAACATAAATCTCTGCAATTATCAGTTGAGCCATTGATTAATTAATTCAAATTCTTTGCCATATCAGTGTCATCACTTAAAGGGGCCGTCCAACAGATTTTGGCATGTATTGAAGCTTGTCATTTAATGCTTTAAATGCTTTATATTGATAAATTTAAACATATGAACTAAAAATCTCCAGTAAAAAAACAAGAATACTATTATAAAAAAGGAAAAAAAGTAACCCTCAACAGGGCTCGAACCACTGACCCCTGGATTCCTGGTGTCCTGGAGTAAAAAGCCACCCGCTTAGACCACTCGACCATCCACACTCATGTTCATAGCAAATGTATTTTTTAGCTATATAAGCAATCCTTGTTGTTTCCCAAAATATCATTTCGCGTCGAACGACGCTATATCTGTTGGACGGTCCCTTTAACAAAGGACATCAGAATGTGTTCTACTTTTTTGTATTGTTCAGAAAAATCATGCTTGAACATTTTATAAATGTTTCTTATCAACTGGTACACAATATATGTACATGTATCCTGGAAAAAACAACTTTTTGGAAAAACCCACTAATCTGCTGGTACAAATAAAGCTGACCCATTTATAATCCTTTCAAAATAACACACTGTATCAACCGTTATTATTTGAAGTAAGTTATCATTGGTTGATATAATGGACCAGCGTTGTTTGTACCGGGGTGATTAGTGGGTTTTTCTAAACTCAAGCTTTTCCGGGATAGGTATATTGTTTGTTTATCAGTTGTTTTCATCATCTTAGCAGTCACATGACTTTATTCAACTGCAAAAATATTGCAGGCTATATCAATAAGCTTTATAATTTTTACAACAAGATGAATATTGAACATCATGTATATTTTATTGATTTCAAATATGCATTTTGAGTTGCATGCAAAGAAACATCAGCTTAATGTTCATTCTGCCTTATTAAATATGTACAATAATCCTATAATCCTTTAAGTTGTAAGCAGCAGCAAATGTTTTAACCCNAATGGCTATGACTCGTGTTTCACCAAACGCTGAATAAACTCTAGCAATACGTGTTTCAAGGCACGACATTTGTGTTTTCCAATTTTCCAAGCCCAAATGCTACGAAATACAGTTATTATATAGTATGATAATACTAAGTTTAAATGGAGTTATGTATGTATCTTTATAATTCTTTACATTATGATATTTCGGAACATCAATCTTACCTCAGAAACTTGTATACACCTTTTTTACGAATAACATTCCCATATTCAAAATTTACCGGCGGTGTGTCTATTTAAAACGATTCAAGCAATTCAGATTATAGCTGGAATCTAGTTCTGTTCAATAGTTGCTGTGATCACTCTTTTAATGCGTAGTTGTAAATTACACATGTTTGACAAAATAGTTGAAACATCGAACATGCAATTTCTTATCTAACAACACAACACAACTTTATTATTTTGATTAATTTAATTGTATTCGTTGCATTAGGGAGGGGGGATTAAATATGATATTACATGTGTGTTCAAAATTTCAACTTTATACAGATCTTTTAACAAATTTAAGTTTTATTGTTTTTCGACCTTGAAGACGGGATAAATTATTCAACGCTTATTTAATGTTAATTGTGAAAAAAAGCGAACCAAAACCACACAAACGTTATATAGTGTAGCCGATTGACGTTTAAATACGATACACAATTTAATATGAGATATAACGCCGCCGTTATAAACAGTGCTTTAACCACAAGGATGCAAATGACAATCCTCTGTTTTTAGCAAATTAGACGCGTTTGCAAAAATAGGAAGAAGAAGACGAATAGGTTTCGCATAATTTGCATGTTCATATCAAAGCTATTGTATTACTATGCTATCACCGGATCCCCTTGTTTTTAATTTATATGACAAAATGTATTAAGATGACGAAACCACAAGCCCATCTGGACGCGTTGTACAGTTCTAATGACGTGATAACAATCAAATCCGGATATTGGTTAGATTTGACATGTGTTTCTTTTTTCACAGATTTTTCATACTGAGTTCGTTTGTTTTCTTGAGTTGTTAGCGGTCGCCATCATTCTCAATGCTGAGCTTGGCCTTTATGTAATGTTTAACCGAATGGCCCACCAATTAAATCACTAAATCCAAAGAACATATGAGCTGTGATTTAAACTGCTGTGAGCAAAGACGGATTTAAAATACATGTTCTGAACCAACGTAAGATCAATTAGCACATTTTGATGAACTAAAAAACAAAATGAAGATATTAAGATGTGCTTTACTAAAGACTTGTATAGATTCGGATAACGTTTGAATATTAATTTAGCGCTTAACTAACGCACGTTTTCAAAGTATGTCGGCTTCAAGACTTGAAGAGACACACACATTTTCATTTGCAAATGTATAAACACGACAAATATCAAAAGAGCAAATACACTTACATCAAAACAGTACAAAAGAAAAGCGGTATAAAGAATAAACTGCTCATTGATTCTTTTTAAACTTGTACATGTTTTTCGTGTAAGCACACATTTTCTGTTACATTTTGGTTGGCTCTGAAACGGTAAGTTGTTTCTATATTTGACAAACAATTAACGAATTGTCGCCCATGGAAACGTGACGCATATCGGGCAGCAAACTCCTGGTGGTGTGTGACCTACACACATTGGACACATCATCGCATCACACTCGACTGAGCCACTCCTACAGGTACACACCCGGCAGGGGTCGCCTGATTTACTTGGCACCTGGTCACCTGAAATGATCCCGGAATTATACCAAAACTATCTTTTGAGCAACAGATTAAAAAAAACGACCCCCGCGAATAGAAACTTAACCCTTACCACACCACTTGATGATAGTAATACAAACTGTATTATTATTTATATGATTTAAAGTCAGTCTGTTTTTATTTTCTTAAACATTCTTGATAGTAAACCAAACTATGTATAGCATTGCATTTACTTGATTAATATTGAACAAAACCCATTCAAACTTGAAATTCTTCCAGATCTGAAATTATCATAAGTGTGTTTGCAGTGGGTACCACAAGAAAAGTTACTGCAGCCAAGTGTACGATTTCTTGCGGCACTATCCAAAGTTACACTTTTTTACGTTGAAAATATTAATTATGATAACATTCTAACTGTGTGTGTTTACAATAAAACATACGAAAACGTAAATGAAGATACCGTATTCACATGTGTTACAAAACATGCATGATCATTATCACCCTTATATAAAGAGTTCCAGGCTAATGATCACGAGCACATTCTATTACATGAAGGTAACAAGAGATGTGTTTGTCAGAAACACAATGTCTCCTACTGCGCCGCTTTGAAATAAAATTTCTATTTATCATTTGGCAGGTATAGAAATTATCTCTCTTTAAATCTTATTACATCCTTTGGATTTAGTTTTTTGACATTTGACCTTGAAAGATGACCTTGACCTTGACCTTTCACCACTCAAAGTGTGCAGCTCCATACGATACACATGCATACCAAATATCAAGTTGCTATCTTCAATATTGCAAAAGTTGTGACCAACGTTAAAGTTTTCGGACGAACGGACAGACAGACGGACAGACGGTCAGACTGACGGACAGTTAAACTGCTATATGCCACCCTACCGGGGGCATAAAAAGTAATACCTTCATTGTATCGTTTTCCACCGGCGTAGCAACCTGTTTGTGTGGCTAGAAGAAAAAAAAACAGAAAAATAAATACATATTGTTCTTAATTCGTACTTGCATTTGTATAAATGATTGTTGATAGCTGTAGTTTAATCATTGTAAAAAGATGTATAATGAGGGCTTCGAGGCATGTCATTACATATAAATATATATGTTACCGACTACAATATCCGTCTGTTCTAAACACAGTTGAAAATGAATATGTTTTGATTTGTTTAAAAACAACCACTTATGGAGCATAAATATGTTATGCTTAACAAATGATTTAATTAAAAAAATATTACGCCTGATATTCGAAGAGACGACAAAGACATTTTATAGCTGATACAGGATGGTAGTTAAGTATAATTTGCAAATCTACCTTTCCACGAGTTTTTATATGCGTCTTATATGTTTGTATATGCTTCTTAGACAATTACAGTGGAATTCAAATGAAACCTCGCAATATACTATAATTACATTTTCATATTGTATATTGACATATATGTCTTTTTCTACATTTGTAATAATGTATTGTCCTTATATATGTTATTGGGATATTGAAATAAAATGTGTATAGATAACAAAAATGAAATAAAAATACCTGTCGGAATTCTACAGATACGTCCGCAACCGTTTGTACAGCATTTCTGATCGTCTGGACAGGCAAAGTCCGACGAACACAGTTTAACACATCTGCCGCCGGAAGCAAATCGCCATGGTTTTGGACACACACCAGGTTTAAAAATTTCTGGAATGTCTGGAATACACCATTTATTAGGTGCTATTAAAGACATTTAAGATTATACATATATAAATATATTTACAAGGCTGTGTATCTTGCGCGCAGAATAATGCTTTCAAATGCTTTGCATTGACTGTTCAAATACAGGATGTGTGTTTGTTGTCTGTGTGGATTATCTCTAGTGCTTGAGTTCATTGTTTCACTATTTGGTAACTGCTGCTTTCCCATAAATAACGGATTACACGATTGTCATATTGCTGGTGCATCTGAAGTGTCCCTTTGTTTTTATATCAGTATATTTGAAACAAAGCTTGCTGTTCCAAAATGGTTTTACCTGGACATCCCATTTTAGTACATATCGCCGCACCGTTCCTGCAGTGACACGTGTTGCACTTGTCTTTGAAACTTTCGCCGTCCGTGTATGTCTTTCCTTTATAATAGCAGGTTTTATCTGTAGAGTATATTAATAAAAAATAGTTATGCGAAAATGGGAGTAATGCTATATGCGGCCAGCGCAGCTCCAGACCAGTCTGCAAATCGCTACGCTGTTTGCTGTAAGTCATGCAAGGTTTCATGGTCTCAATAGCGGACAGAGTAGCTCCTGACCAGATTGCGCGGATACACAGGCTGGTCTGAAGATACGCTGTCCGCATACGGCTTAAGACCAATTATCGCAAAACGCAGCTACAATTTAGAATGGCATCTGTCATGGTTAAAATTGCATATAGTTTACACAGATGAAAACACGTGACAATATGTATCTTCCAAACAATGAAATTATCAGAATGTAAGATAACTTTGTGTGAAAAAACATTCGACAAGTATTGAACAAGTATTAATTACATTCTTATACGATCATGTACGCAATCTACGAGGTGAAATTTAACGAACACAACATAAATAGTCCAATAAATGATTTTATCGAGGTATCAAATTCATGAAGAATTTCCTCTTAACATATAAATATGTATGTTACCGACTACAATATACGTCTGTTCTCAACACAGTTAAACATGAATATGTTTTAATTTGTTTGTATACAAACACCTATGGAGCATAACATATGTTATACTTAACAAATGATTAAATTATTTAAAAAATGCGTCTGATATTCGACGTTACGAAAAAGACATGTTTATAGCTGATTGAGGATGGTAGTTGAGTCTAATTTGCAAATTTACCTGTCGGAATTCTACAGATACGTCCGCAACCGTTTTTACAGCATTTCTGATCGCCTGGACAGGCATAGTCCGACGAACACATTTTAACACATCTTCCACCGGAAGAAAATCGCCATGGTTTCGGACACACACCAGGTTTTATAATGTCTGGAATGTCTGGAATACACCATTTATCTGGTGGGGTATGATATTAAAGACATATAAGATTATACATATATAATGAGACGCGCTCTGTGAAAAGGGGGTTTAATTCATGTGCGTTAAGTGTCGTCCAAGATTATCCTGTGCACTTCGTACAGGTTATTCAGGGACGACACTTTCCGCCTAAAATACACTTTTGCTAAGAAGAGCATTTATTTAAATGAAAATTACATTAAACGCGGAAAGTGTCGTCCTTGATTAGCCTGTGCGGACTGCATGGGCTAATCTTGGACGACACTTTACGCTTATTCATTAAACCCCCTTTTCACAGAGCGAGGCTCAAATATATTTACACGACTAGGTATCTTGCACGCAGAATCATGCTTTCAAATGCTTTACATTGACTGTTCCCATGCAGGTTGTGCGTTTGTTGTCTGTTTGTGTGTTGTTTCTAGTGCTTGAGTTCAGTGTTTCACTATTTGGTAACTGTTGCTTTACCATAAATAAAGGATAACACGATTGTTATGCTTCTGGTGCATCTGAAGTGTCCCTTTGTTTTTATATCAGTTTTTTTTAAAACAAAGCTTTCTTTTCCGAAATTGTTTTACCTGGACATCCCATTTTAGTACATATCGCCGCACCGTTCCTGCAGTGACACGTGTTGCACTTGTCTTTGAAACTTTCCCCGTCCCTGTATGTCTTTCCGTTATAATAGCAGGTTTTATCTGTAGAATATATTGATAAAATGAGTCATGCGAAAATGGGAGTAATGCGATATACGGCCAGTGCGGCCAGTCTGCAAATCCGCTACGCTGTTTGCGTAATTCATGCAAGGTTTCATGGTCTCAATAGTGGACAGGCTGCACAGGCTGGTCTGAAGCTACGCTGTCCGGAAACGGCTTAAGACCAATTATCGCATAACGCAGCGACACTGTAGAATGACCTCTGTCATGGTTAAAATGGAATATAGTTTACACTGATGCAAACACGTGGCAATACGTTTCTTCAAAATAATGAAATTATCATAATGTTAGATAGCTTTGTGTTCAAAAAAACATTCGACAAGTATTAAACAAGTATTAATTACATACGTATACTTCATGTAAGCGATCTATGAGGTGTATTTAACGAAAACAACATAAATATTCCAATAAATATTTCGTGCGTTTATCGAGGTTTCAAATTCATTTAGAATTTTCTCTTTACAAACAGTATTTATAGTTTATTTGTATAAGAGACTTCTATTTCGCTCCTTTATGTACTGCATTCATTTTGGAATCTGTTTGCAGTTTACACTATGGATAATTATCAATCTGTAAAACAGCAATACCAATAATTCCATTAAACAATGAAGAAAACAGGAACACCTGAGAAATCAATCAAAGCAAAAGTCTACAAACTGATATCTAGTACTAGGTCATAATAAATAGTACTTCTTACAGTCTCTGCATACAGGGCAGCATTCCCCTATTGGTGTGTAGTAGTCATCACAAATGGGAATCGCGCAGCTAACCAAGGCACACTTTGGAGGTAGAATAAGTTTTTCTTTCGCGTCCTGCGAGGTAATTTTTCTCAGCGCAACAACAAAGCAAACGATTGCAAAATGCATTGTATCCATGATCTGAAAATAATATATATACAATTGCAAATGAATTAACAATTGCTTCTGTTTTTGTCTGCTGACGTTGCTGCAGTTTCAACATTACATGTATATTGACTGACGTCTTGTATTAACTGATTTATGAAAACGAAATCACACATGTAAACATATTCAAAACGTCTTCGCTTGAATGTATTTACCACGGTTGATTTATTTCAATTATTAAAATAAAACAAGCACTTGTATGGTATAAATTATGTTTATTACATTATACTCACCAATTAACAAATATTGTTAATGCCAAAGCTTCAAGTATTAAGTAAATTCCAGTCTTGTTGTTAAAAACTCGATGTCAATTTAACTCTTCCCAATGGGGGCGACAATAACATCAGTCGCTTATATATATCGCGGTTCACGGATGTTGTTCGTACGGAATACCGTTAGGGCCACCGTGGTTACACATTAAAATCCAGAGGGCGAGAATGCGAGAACGCGAGAGTACGATGACGAGAATGCGACAATACGATGACGACAATGCGACAATACGATGGCGAGAATGCGAGAACGCGATTGCGAGAATGCGAGAACGCGATAGTACGATGACGACAATGCGACAGTACGATGACGACAGTGCGACAATACGATGGCGACAGTGCGATAGTACGATGGCGACAATGCGAGAATGCGAAATCGCGAGAGTACGATGACGAGAATACGACAATACGATGACGACAGTGCGACAATACGATGGTGAGAATGCGAGAACGCGATGGCGAGAATGCGAAAATGCGAGAACGCGAGAGTACGATGACGAGAATGCGACAATACAATGACAACATTGCGACAATACGATGGCGAGAATGCGAGAACGCGATGGCGAGAATGCGATGATACGATGGCGACAGTACGATATGACTATCGCATTGTCGCCATTGTACTATCGCACTGTCGCCATCGTATTGTAGCACTGTGGCATTGTCGTCATCGTACTATCGCGTTCTCGCATTCTCGCCATCGCGTTCTCGCATTGTTGCCATCGTATTGTCGCACTGTCGTCATCGTATTGTCGCATTTTCGTCATCGTTCTCTCGCTTCTCGCATTCTCGCCCTCTGGATTTTAATGTGTAACCACGACGGCCATAACGGTATTCCGTATGTTCGACAATAACAGCTTGTTTACGCTATGCACAGAGTGTAACGTTGTTTTTACAAACGACGTGACGTAAGCGAAGCCGCATCAACTACAAATTCTATTGGGCCTTGTTTGAAGCTTGTACATGTTGAACCAACATTATTATTCAAACCGACGCGCTGATTATATTAAAATACTGACGAAACAAATACAAAATCATCCTTATACATTGATCTGCGCTAGGATAGTGCTCCAGTTCTACCAGTAAAGTTAGTCGAGTTATAACATTTCATTGCATATGTAAGATCAGTTATCGACATTAATTCATGTGTTTTGTTTTTCTATCGTTGTGTTACACCAGTAAGAGTAGTTGTTATTCTGCGCGTTTTCCAAAGACCCATTGAAAATAAACATTACTTAGATTAGTTGCTAGTAAATTATAAAAAATAGCACTAAAACCCAGTGCTTTAATTTTATTAACTTTGTCATGCTTCAAATGAATCATCAGCCGATATGTGTGATTTTATCAGGAATGTACCTAAATAGATGTTGAAGGCATTATTAGACAATATAAATATTATCAAAAACTTATGCCGTATTTATAATAAGTGTTATATGCGAATTCGAAATATAATTTAACTGTAGTTTAAAAGTTGAATTCGACAGTTGTTCTTGAACCAAAATATGCACCCTTCATCGAAACTTGTTTTAATTGTATTTCAATCATGGTCTAATTGACAAACTTGTAATCAATCGATGCTCAAATAAAAAATGCAGTTAGAAATATTTTTAACATAGTTTGAAATTACCCGATATCGGTTTCAATATACCACAGTAATCATAAGTTGTTTCAGCGACAGCTATTTCGAAAAGAATGAGAAGGCATGGTGCTCTGGTTTATATACCTATAAGTGACGTCAAAAAGTCACTGAGTTACGTCAGAAGGTCACTATTAAATCGATTTCGTCATGGATTATTATCATCTGCTAGTATCTTATAATCGCACGAGATTTAAACCTTTCTTTACCGAAGACATATATTCGCTACTTCAAATAAATGAAATTAATTTTTTATATAAATTAATTTTTATTAGCATATGCCCATTTCTTATCGTGTATTTGTGTGTTCCTGTCCCGGGGGGGGGGTAACTTCCTATATAAAGGTATATAGGGATGTGCCGCAAATATGGGGTGTGTTTTTCGACTAAAATTATAGATATGGGTATGGTTTTGAGCATCTTAGAATAGATATGAGTATTGAAATCAGAAATTTGTTTGTATATAAATGCATATAGATTTGAAAGTATCAGTATCACAATGGGTATGATACATATATGAAATTTTCAAAAACAACATATAATAGCAAATTCAATACGTATACTGTATTGATATGATAGAGATTACAATTCTAGTATGAAATGTGTCCACTTTATCAAATTCCTGTATTGAAATGGGTCCATTTTCTCAATGGTATCGTATACAAATGGGTCTGCTTTTTCAAAAATCTCGTATCAAAATGGGTCTACTTTATCAGAGTTTCGGTATTAAAATGGGTCACATTTCGGAAGTCTCAGCGGGACACCCCTACCCTAAAATTTGGGAAGTTACCCCCCCGGGGTTCCTGTCATCAACGTGTTGCTTTAATATTTCACGCACGACTGATGAAGCGATATCATCAGTTCAATACATCACACATGATGGTCTACTTGAGGCGTTTATCTGTAGTGACATATGTATGCCATTTATTACAATTAAATAAATAATAAATTTATGTAATATTAAATAAAGAAGTATGCCTCATAGATGACGCACACGCTAATACAATAGTATAATTAGTCCTGAGAAACTCTCCATAATTTGACTAGTCTACATACCCACAAAATCTGGATGCAAATCGCTTTTAAAATGAACGCGTTACTAAAAGTTTTAAAGGGACTTGTTCACGATATGATAAATTGACTAAATTGAAATAAATTGTTTCAGATTTGCAAATTTTCGATGTGGTTATGTTTTTGGCAAGGAAACAGTAATACTTAACATTTACCTTGCTCTAAAATATCCATTATATGCATATTTTTATGACAATTTAAAAAACCTGAAAATTATAAAGAAGTACAAACGCGAAACGATTGAATACGTTGGAAAGTTCTGTTGTTATCGTTATATTACGACATTACGAGGATTGTTTACTTTTACTCCAAGGGTAAGTGGTTCGAGCCCAGGTGTGGCTAACTTTTTTTTTTATACTAGAGCTCTTTAGTTCCGATGTTTACATTTATCAATTTAAAGCATTTAATGACAAACTTCAAAACATGCAAAAATCTGCGAACAAGTCCATTAACACCGAACTTCAAAATTGAAACTCCACGAGCGCGGGATCAGTTCGTGTACACGATTTTTGCTGTGACATTTTGTAAAGTGGTGATACCAGCTGAAATGTAAGGGTTAAAAGGCGCATTGTTCAGGTTTATATCCAAAATCTGTTTAATATTTGTACGTGTACCATTTTGCGCATTATGCGAATGCTTGTGTTTACATAGTATACTGAAATAAAACTTTGGCAATAGTATTATTCATTATTGCACATGGTCACACAATCAAATTTAATGACACGATTTTACACGATAACCTGTTGTTCATCTGGTCATGTAACCTCCATTCATTAGGACATAATTTCTTTCCAATCAACAACTTATTGAACAAAATATATACTTCAAAGCTGTGATAGCCCGATGACCATGTACACTTAATATTTATGGAAGTCATTGATCGGAAAGCAACAAGGATATCGCATGGAATAAATGCGATTGCTCTTTCAAATAAAGGTTCCGGAAATCTGATTATACGCAGCTGTCGCTAATCTTACTTTTAAAGACATATGTAGCAGTAAAAAAGTACTTTATTTCTGATTCATGATGCGTGAATATATTTCTTCATGCGCTGTTCCTTCCACATATTTATCAATCTTGCAGTACAGGTTATATAATTATTTCTGATAAAATTTTCATTTTTTACTTTTAGAAATATCACCTATCGAACGAAATAGCAGGGTACTGCACACTGTCTTGTCTCTTCGTATCTGCTACACATGTGGAATGGTCAACTAAATCAATGTGACAATAGTATTTCGAACTAAAATATACAAATATTCCATGGAAAATGAAAATATCTACAAGAAAATGTTCATGACAACTATGAGACAAATACATTCCTTGTATTTAGCACATGATTAGATAATGTAATCAGTATGAACCAGCTTTTCAATCTACACCACCTTGTACCTTTTGTGTGCTAGATCTTTCCATAACGGTAACATTAGTGTCATAACAGCATGTTATTTGTCATTAAATAGTTCAACTAGAGGTTATATACGTGCATTTTATATAAGCTTATTTCACATTAAGCAAATATAACATCATCAAATCATTATTCAGTTTAACAACTTGTTCATGACATCATTTTATGCTTGGTCTGTCACAAACTAACACGTATTTTTCTTATTGCAATTCGTCCATTTGTATAAGTCTTAAAATGGGTCTGCGAAAACAAGAAGAAGAGCTTACACAATCGAACAATTTTCAAAAGGCCTTTAAACTACGACTTGTCAATACCTTTAAAATCGGTCAGCTAAATTGTATGTTATAACCATTTGTTGTACAAATTACTAGTCTGAATGCCATCAGAGTTGACATGAAATTCTACAAAATATATACATTATACAAATGGAGTGATATTTAAATATAACTGAACTGAATTATAGCATTTACATTTCTGTCATTTCGGATTATTCCTAGTTCATAGTCTCTCAAACGTAATCTATCCGATTTTGGCAACATCTGTGCCGGAAAAAACCCACTAAATTCGATTAAGAAGCTTCATTAAACAAACATTGTGAGATACATCAGAAATATGTGCTTTGGGAATTTTGATCGATAACAATACATTAATGCAAATTCCAAACTTGAGGTTAATGCGATCATAATCTAAGGAAAAACCGCGTAAAGTACAAATAAAAGCAGCTTGCTTGGCTACCTTTTAGTCGACGTCACACTATTAAAACATTGGGCGACTGGATGTAACAATAGTAAGTTTGTCATTTATAGTCTTAGTAACGTTTTAAAAATGTTTTTTTTTTCAGATAAACAACAATACAAAACAAAGTTTAAAATTCTGATGAAAATTATGTTTCGGTTTCCTACAAATAATTATACAAGTATATATTTAGTACATATACAACTCAATTAAATTAAAGCAATTGCTTTAGATTAATTATCGCAAAGTTGGAAGTACTTTATTCATAATAATTAATCAGACTTCCAAGTCAGTGTCTTCAAGACACATGTTGCTATCATTGTATAACATATCATGTGATCGTTAAGTGTGCATTAAACTCAAACGACGTCATCCACATAATAGGCGTAAAAGCTTTGATAGATCAGTGACATAAACTGTATTCAATTATAAGCCAAAATTTGTTTTGTTGTTTTAGGCAATGTGGTATTCATGGGCCTTACTTCCGCTGCTTCTTACATGTGTCGTTTCACCTGTAAGCACGTTCCGTTATGACTATGAAACCAACACACTGCCACCAGAGTGTGCGGCAGTTCTCTGTCTTAGGCCGGATTGCGATGACGCGTTCACGCCACCCGGCCAATGTTGTCCGGTATGCAGACCAGGTAACAACCCACCAGTAGACTGTGCGGCAGTTCTTTGTGCAAGGCCCGATTGCGATGACGCGTTTACGCCACCAGGCCAGTGTTGTCCGACATGCAGACCAGGTAACACTCTACCACCAGAGTGTGCGGCAGTTCTTTGTGCAAGGCCCGATTGCAATGACGCGTTTACGCCACCCGGCCAGTGTTGTCCGATATGCAGACCAGGTATTGTTACGAAACATTTCATAAAAATACACTTGTACCGTGTTTGTACATGAATTCTTCTTCTTCTTCGCCATATCTCAGTGGTATGGCTCATCGACGTGGGCTCTCACATGATTCGACAATACACGCCATCGGTCTCTGTCTCTTGGGCCGCCCATGTTAGGATTTGCGGACCCTCATCGTATCTTGAGAATGATGCCAACACACATGTTGTTCTTGGTTGTCCCCTCTTAGTTGTCCCGTCCACTCTTTCGTGTTATGTTTGCGATCCTGTTCTTGTCCGTACGGAGTACATGACCGAGCCACTGGTGTTGTCGGACATGAACTCTTTTCACTATCGTATCGTTCTCGTTGAGGGCCTTCCTGATGACATCATTTCTCATCTTTTCCATAATGCGAACTCCAAGTATCTTTCGGAGTGATGCCATCTCGAACACTAGCAGTTGCCTTTCTTCAGCTTTTCTAAGAGTCCACGTTTCGCATCAGTACAGGGCAATCGGGACTATGAGGGCATTGTACAGTCTCATTTTTTTTATTAATGTTTTTGTTCTTCCAGATGCTGTCCAAGTCGCTCATTGAGCTCAACGCTATGGCTGTTCTTACTCTGATGTATTCTTCTTTTTTTTCTTCTTCTTCTTCTTCTTCTTATTATTATTATTACTAGTATTATTATTATTATTATTATTATCATTATTATTATTATTATTATTATTATTATTATTATTATTATTATTATTATTATTATTATTATTATTATTATTATTATTATTATTATTATTATTATTATTATTATTATAACTTCTACTATTACTATTATTATTATTAGTATTATTATAAGATGTATAAGTATTATTATTAAATAAATATTTAATCTTTTTTTTTTCTTCTTTTAATTGTTCTTGCCTCTGTTGTGCTACTATGTTAAGTATTGATATTTGCATAGAACACATTATAAGTTTAAATTGTCATTCGTATCCAGCAGGTAAGCCGGGAACCTATCGAGCGGGTACGCCGGGAACCTATCAAGCAGGTAAGCCGGGTACCTTTCAAGCAGGTAAGCCGGAAACGTATCAAGCAGGCAAGCCGGGAACCTGTCCTAACTTCCCGTCCATCTTCGGAGGACTTTGTATGGCGATGTGCGACTCAGACTCCGATTGCATGGCAGACCAGAAGTGTTGTCTGGTTGGTTGTATGCGAGTATGTATAAGTCCAGAAGGTATGTTCACGACATGGTGAGAACGAACTTAAATATCTTGAAATGATTTGTAATACATATGATGCATTATACGATATTAACAATGCAAATGATTGGATTAGTTTTGATGTGGTATGCAGGAAAAAAATGTACGTGTTTTAAAACAGTACAAATATAAAGCACAACAACAATTAGGTCTTAGTCATTGAGATCAAACTTAATCAGGCGAATTGAATATAAAGCAACAATTTTGAATTCAAACAATCAAATACGTGCCGTTTTGCAAATAAACTATAATACATTTATGTTTATGCTTAATGCAAAAATATTATAAAATACATACGGATGATTGAACATGTAATTGATATATGTTGGGCAGAACTTCTGGTATAATGTGGTGTTCTGAGAAAAATGGGCAAAATGCTTGTGCGTAAAGTGTCATCCCAGATTAGCCTGTGCAGTCCGCACAGGCTAATCAGGGACGACACTTTCCGCCTAAATTGGATTTTTGCTAAGAAGAGACAGCATTTAAACGAAAAATTCCATAAAAGTGGAAATTGTCGTCCCTGATTAGCCTGTGTGGACTGCACAGGCTAATCTGGAATGACAATTTACGCACAAGCATTATGCCCAGTTTTCTCAGAACACGCCACTAATAACTATAACTTAAGCATACTCATTGCAGTAAAAGGAACGACCTGTTACTACCATGGCAAAGTGTACAAAGATGGAGCCAATTTCAAGGACTATTGCAACGCTTGCCGTTGTAATGGAGGTTATGTCGAATGTACAGAAGTCGGTTGTCTTGGTAAATAGTTTTTGTACCAAAAAATGATAATTTTAATGTGCATTTTTTATTCATGCGTGTAATGCAGTCGGCTGTCTCGGTAAATAAGAATAGCTGTAATGTACTTTATCAATTCTGAATGTCTTGGGCTCTTACATTCCTCAATTAATGGCAATAAACTAATAACAAATAATAAAATGCACTTTATAAAACCAATTATGTTATAATATATGAATGCTATATTTGCCCAGAAAGCGTTTTTAAGACGTATTTTCATCGCCCAAAAATGTATTGCGCGCTTAATTGGTAAGTTAATTCAGACAACATATTATCGCAGTTACATAGATATCACAACTGTCATAATTTCAAAACTGAGTCAACCCCTGCGAAAGACGAAAAAAACTTGTCGGACACGAGGTCCGATAACTTTTAAAATGTATCGGACCTCAGCAGATTCTATCGGACCTCTTTTTTCTTTAACCAAAGAATAGAAAATACCTTTTGTATAGTTTATTTTTTATTACAATGACGTATTATTATGACGTTCACAATGCTTAACAGTTCCGAATACAATACAATACCAACTTAATTAAAACCATTTCTATTAAAAAGTAGGGTAAAACTTTCAGTTAAAAATGAAGAAAACTTGTTGATGTTTGTTAATACATAACAAGTAATTGTAAACAGGGGTTATCAAGATGGCGACTTTATTAATTTTGTTACATTTTTAAATGCCGCTTCCAATTAACGATTATTACCACGCTCGAAACCAGTAAAAAATATGTCAGCCAGTCAATGATGTGTCGCGTTCGTCACGAAACACTGTGCAATATTTGACTGGTTCTAAGAATCAAGCTTGGGGTTTGTTTCGTCACCAGCAAAGACAGCCAGTTCGACTGGTTGATACAAATTTATTTTAAAGTTTCATAGTCCAACGAAGTTTTTTTTTTACATATTCCTAGTTTTGTGTTCGTTTTATATCAACGTTTTACATATTGTTGTTTTGTTTTTTTGTTGGACGCGAGGTCCGACAATTTCGGAAATATTATCGGACACGTAAAATTTTATCGGATTTTTCCGAGGTCCGACGTCTTTCGCATGGGTTAATCAACTTTACAGCTGTTATAAAATGTTGTCGCTTTTACAATTGTATGGCAGTAGTCGCATCTTATTTTAACTGTAGTGTGTACCATGTAATTTCCATTCAAACGGTTCTTCAACTTTGAGCCTTTCTGTTTAATTACATGGTTTACCGTCCTCGTGAGACTAGAAATTTGGCTCTGTCAGCAAACGATAACATGTTGATAACAGTGTAAATCTATAAGGATATGGTTTCTTACCAGATTAGTTTGTATAGCATAAACAATTTACTCTCATCATTTTCTTTCAATATCGCATAAGCAATTTGAAGAGGAATATCTCGACAATACCCGTTTGGTCCTTTGTTCCAATAATTTAATGACTAAGCTTTGAAAATTTAAATATTTAAAAATGTTGTTTGGAGCTTTTCTTCCTGTCTGGTCTGGTGACAGCGGTACTATCAAACCAACCGTGCGAATTGAAAGCTTGAACAATGAGCCTTAACGTCAATAATACCAAGCATGTTCGGAAAATAGACTACGAGCTTCTGTACGTGTTTTACTTAAACTGAACTAATATGTTCACAGAAGAGAAACCTGGTCAATGTCCTGCGGGAGACCCAGACGCTATCACCATCTGTCTAGTAGAATGTCAAGGTGACAATACTTGTCCTGGAAACCAGAAGTGCTGTAGCAACGGATGTCGTGTTTCGTGTACAAATCCAGTTCTTTTCGGTACTTTAAACTCTTTTTTTTAATCTAATAGCATACGAAAACATTATAATCTTAAGTTTAAAGTAAAAGTAAATACATCACATACATGAAGCAATTATATACTTATTTGGTACCGAGGTCTTTGAAATCGTAGTTTAAGAATATATTTATTGTGGCTAAAGTTTGGCGACCGTCAGGGACTGATTAAGTCCGTTCCCATAACAGTTTGTTAAATGGATCATAAGAAAGGTACACGATACGTTATGTAGTTGCGCTTTCGTACATGTTTTACATTGAGTATAACCAATATGTTCACAGAAGAGAAACCTGGTCAATGCCCTGCAGGAGACCCAGACGCTATCACCATCTGTCTAGTAGAATGTCAAGGTGACAATACTTGTCCTGGAAACCAGAAGTGCTGTAGCAACGGATGTCATGTGTCGTGTACCGATCCAGTTGGTAGGAACTTAAACAGTGATAGTATTGGTTTTGTTATAACATGATACCATGGAACACAGCAATTGAATCATGTAAAGTACAAAAATTATCATAACCATTTAAAAGTAAATACATCACATACATGAAGCAATTATATACTGATTTGGTACCGAGGTCTTTGAAATCGTAGTTTAAGAATATATTTATTGTGGCTAAAGTTTGGCGACCGTCAGGGACTGATTAAGTCCGTTCCCATAACAGTTTGTTAAATGGATCATAAGAAAGGTACACGATACGTTATGTAGTTGCGCTTTCGTACATGTTTTACATTGAGTATAACCAATATGTTCACAGAAGAGAAACCTGGTCAATGCCCTGCAGGAGACCCAGACGCTATCACCATCTGTCTAGTAGAATGTCAAGGTGACAATACTTGTCCTGGAAACCAGAAGTGCTGTAGCAACGGATGTCATGTGTCGTGTACCGATCCAGTTGGTAGGAACTTAAACAGTGATAGTATTGGTTTTGTTATAACATGATACCATGGAACACAGCAATTGAATCATGTAAAGTACAAAAATTATCATAACCATTTAAAAGTAAATACATCACATACATGAAGCAATTATATACTGATTTGGTACCGAGGTCTTTGAAATCGTAGTTTAAGAATATATTTATTGTGGCTAAAGTTTGGCGACCGTCAGGGACTGATTAAGTCCGTTCCCATAACAGTTTGTTAAATGGATCATAAGAAAGGTACACGATACGTTATGTAGTTGCGCTTTCGTACATGTTTTACATTGAGTATAACCAATATGTTCACAGAAGAGAAACCTGGTCAATGCCCTGCAGGAGACCCAGACGCTATCACCATCTGTCTAGTAGAATGTCAAGGTGACAATACTTGTCCTGGAAACCAGAAGTGCTGTAGCAACGGATGTCATGTGTCGTGTACCGATCCAGTTGGTAGGAACTTAAACAGTGATAGTATTGGTTTTGTTATAACATGATACCATGGAACACAGCAATTGAATCATGTAAAGTACAAAAATTATCATAACCATTTAAAAGTAAATACATCACATACATGAAGCAATTATATACTGATTTGGTACCGAGGTCTTTGAAATCGTAGTTTAAGAATATATTTATTGTGGCTAAAGTTTGGCGACCGTCAGGGACTGATTAAGTCCGTTCCCATAACAGTTTGTTAAATGGATCATAAGAAAGGTACACGATACGTTATGTAGTTGCGCTTTCGTACATGTTTTACATTGAGTATAACCAATATGTTCACAGAAGAGAAACCTGGTCAATGCCCTGCAGGAGACCCAGACGCTATCACCATCTGTCTAGTAGAATGTCAAGGTGACAATACTTGTCCTGGAAACCAGAAGTGCTGTAGCAACGGATGTCATGTGTCGTGTACCGATCCAGTTGGTAGGAACTTAAACAGTGATAGTATTGGTTTTGTTATAACATGATACCATGGAACACAGCAATTGAATCATGTAAAGTACAAAAATTATCATAACCATTTAAAAGTAAATACATCACATACATGAAGCAATTATATACTGATTTGGTACCGAGGTCTTTGAAATCGTAGTTTAAGAATATATTTATTGTGNGAGACTCTTCCTGTCCCGGGGACGAAAAATGCTGCAGCAACGGGTGTGGGTCCGGATGCATAAGTCCCAAAGTTGCAGGTAAGAAGGGCATGCCAATTAGTGAGAAAAAATATATCAACAATGAACCTGTATATAGAAGTAAAACAAAACGCTGTAATTTTTGAATCATTGATATATGGATTTTATCTGTCTCTGTATTTAGCAATAGTTTGGTACACCAGATTTTTGTTTGTATAGGAATTATTCAAAGGAAACAACGAATGTGTTCAAGTATTTTACACAATTTTAATATGACTATTAATATTATTGCAAGCAACCTCATAAAGGAAACGTATACAAAGATGGTGAAAGCTTCAAAGATGATTGTAATACCTGTTAATGTTGAATGGGAAACATTGCCTGCACGCTTAAGCTATGTCCAGGTCAAATTCTGCAGATTAAACAACGTATTTCTTGAGACGAAATTATGTCTGTGCGTCTACTTAACCATATCATTTATAACATTGGGACATCGGAATATGTATTGGCATAACACTTGCGGTATTTGTTAAATTTGCAAATTAAACATTAACACCAATATTACATTATTTTAACGGAACACGTACACCCGCGAATGCAGTTCAGTCTACAGTCATGCAAGTGCCCAGGGTGTATCTGTTCAACTGATGACATTGGGGCGGTTTCATACTTTGCTGAGATGTAAAAACTACATTTTATTTATAATTGTTGGATTGTCATGTAGGCAAAGGTAGTACTGAAAGTTCTACTTTTGAACAAGCTAACTCATCCTCGAATAACACGTATTGCCTTTTAATATTGTTTCTGAGACGTATTTTATAAATATATAATAAGTATAATTCTGATATCACTTTTTTATCAAATCTGTAATACATACAAGGGATGTTCGTGCTCTACTTGTTATCACATCTATTGAGGGATGTGATACACCTGGGTTTATTGGAATCCAGCCGGCGTACATACTGGATGTAATCGTGATAACGCCAGATAGCAGAGGTCCGGGAGATAAAACAAGATTACCCACAGTTTTGCATTGATGTGTCCACACTTTTTTGATAGCTCTTTGCTTTGAAATGTCCTACTCTACATGATTCGTGTGATTTAATTCTGGTTCGAAAATGAAAAATAAAAACATCCATTTTAATTGCATAAACATATCCATTTTAATTGCATGAACATGGTATATACCGTGGCAGTTTTAAATATGCTCATGATTTGTATGTTCATTTAATTTCAATAAAGTGTACCTGAATATTGCAAATAAAAACCACAATCAATACATTGGCTCCTTCCGTTTCCTTTTTTGAGTTGGGTAGGTAGAGAAAAAAACATACGGTACATATTGATTTGACCACAAGTGAACAATGATATGATTTGCATAAGAGTATTTACTAGATTGTATTACAAAAAAACATGTATGCGATATCCAAAATGTCTTGTTTTCACAAGGACATTGATTTTATAAACAAATACATTATATCAAATCATATGGAGCTTACATTTCAAGGCAAATAAGTCATGAACACAGTTATTGATATCTTCACTAGGCAAACGTTACGACGTTATAACGTAACACTTTCCGTCGTTAAAGATATGAAAATAATTGATATAGTTTATATATATTATCGTTTATTCAAATTTCACACTATGATAGGAAAATCTCATGCCTTCAAAACCATTTACTTATTATGATATATTACTGCCCAGAACTTATAGTATTTGGTTAAGCGGATTAAAGTTTAGTAAACTATTACATTTTAATTAAAACAATTATGACATGATTAAAAATGAACGTTAGAAAAGAGAAATAAGGACGATAGAAATTGATATGGCAAACAGTAAACAAAGTTATAATGAACATGCAGATAAATAACAGTTATATGATACTTGCATCTGCGTTATATCTCGATATTTCAAAAGGTACATGGATGCATAATATACACCAATACATAGCATATGGACTAATATTTGGAAGCACGTACATTTAGTCAGTAATAATTATATACTTATGTTTCAGAAAAATCTTGCAATTATAAAGGAAAAGTGTACAAAGAAGGAGAAAGCTTCAAAGATGACTGTAATACATGTAAATGTTCCAATGGGAACGCTGCCTGTACGCGCATGGCATGTCCAGGTAATTGCATTTGGATGTCTGGATACCTATTTAAAAAGTGAAATAATAATAACAAATTAAAAATGGTATATTTGCAGTTCCTCATTAAATTGCTTGGGTAGCCTGTAGTTCAATATATTGTGAGGGTCAATACATGCTACCAGGCCAATGGTACTGTGTGTGGTAATCAGATAATAATGCATTTATTTAGATGTATTAAGTGAAAGTATGTATGTGCGATCATTTTAAAAGTTTGTTGTTAACCATGCGTTTAGAAAACAAAAATTTAATTTGCAACTAAGACATAAAGTGTTCATTTTAAAACGTACATATATTACGGTTCATATTGATTTTATGTTTTTCTTTTACAAGTTTAAGACATATGTGTTTCGATGCGATGTTTATGTAAATTGTTTCCAGTTCCTGACAAATGTGCTAGTGTAGCGTGTCTTGCAATCTTCTGCGAGGGTCAGTATAGGATCCCAGGGGAATGCTGTCCCGTATGTCCTTGCTTGTATAAGGGGAAAAAGTACAAAAATGGTGAAAGCTTCATGGACGATTGTAACAACTGTACATGCGGTGGTATCAGGGAGGTCACCTGTACCAAGAAAACCTGTGGTGGCCCTAGTAAGTTATATATATATTTGATCTTTGACCTTGAAGAATGACCTTGACCTTAACCTTTCACCACTCAAAATGTGCAACTCCATGAGATACACATGCATGTCAAATATCAAGTTGCTATCTTCAATATTGCAAAAGTTATGGCCAAATCTTAAAGTTTGTGCAAACCAACAAACAAACGGACAGGGCAAAAACAATATGTCCCCCAGTATAGACTGGGGACATAAAAAGATTTAACATGGAGAAATCGCGTCATAGTTTGGTTTAAGGAGACAAACAAGGATTTCTCGTGTTGGCAAAAAAACATTCAGTTTCAATATTTGATGGCAAGGCTTAGATGTCCATTTCATACGCATTGAATGTTTTAAATGTCATACAGTAACTATCACAATAGTGTGTTCCTAGTTGTATCTGACAGTGAGTGTTCTTTCACCGATTGTAATTTATTTAAATTATAAACAGTTAACGTGTTCAGAATAGGTCCCATCATGCTTGTGCAGGATGGGGTATATATGTGGCGTGTTCTGAGAAAACTGGGCAAAATGTTTTTACGTTAATTTTTATCCCAGATTAGGCTGTGCAGTCCGCTTTTATGAAATCTTTCGTTTAAATTATGTCTCTTCTTAGCGAAAATCCAGTTTAGGCGGAAAGTGTCGTCCCGGATTAGCCTGTGCGGACTGCACAGGCTAATCTGGGATGACACTTTACGCACAAGCATTTTGCCCAGTTTTCTCAGAACACGACACTCATATAACATGGGACTGTTGTGCACTTAATTGTTTTAAAAAATCGATTTGAAAGGTATCATTTTAAAGAATAGAATTTACATATTTGTTTAGAATACATTTGATAAAAACATGTGTTATATAAAGGGTGTCGGCCTTAAAAAGCCGTACATTTAAACCGTAATATTTCATTCACTGGGGACATCTTCTCACATGGTAAAAATGCGTTTGTTATTATCACAAATGTGTATTTAAGACCATAAGCTTGACTGAATTTAATTTACTAAATTAGTGAAGGATCACTCGCTATATATGTTGTATTTTGTCTTTGAACTCTTTACTTTGTTTAGAATATAAATAAGTTTTGGAAATATATGGAAAAATGATGGTTCTATTTAAGTTAAAATCAAGTTTATTTCGGACAATAGTTTTTTGTATATATTACCATTTAAATTAAACCTGAAAAAGAAATATTAACTGAAAAAAATAGCTTAAGGCAATGGCCTGAAGTCTTACAAATTTTTGCTTATGTATATTCCCGCAACTGTTTCAGTTAAAGTCACAACATTTATCTCCGGGTTTAGGTTTTAAATTTACCTTGTATTAAAAAGGTGTTATGAAAAACGCTGAAATATTGTGTGTGATTGTTTTAGACGGTGATGTATAGTGTTTTCATAAATTCCGACAAGCTTCAATGGTGTGTTTAAGACGCAATCAACACTATACAAATATATAAACTCTGGGCTTGCACAAAACCTCCAAAAGCGGTCAATTAAATGCAACATAGTAAAACATAGAAAGTTTTAAATATGTATCTTATATTTGCGTATGACCTTTTTAATAATGTACTTAACACATATAAATACATTTACGTGTTGTGGTTTATTGATAATAAAGTTTTGCGATTGAGTTTCCTTGTTACTATGTGTTCATGTTATTGGTGCTTGTCGAATTGAAATTGCAAAACAATGCATATAACTTTACAGGCGGCAAGCCTTGCATTTCTAATGGCAAAACATATCAAGACGGGGAAAGCTTCAAGGTTGACTGCAATACGTGCACATGCAGAAATGGGATACCACTATGTACTCTTATTGCCTGTCAAGGTGAGTGAAATAGTTCTCTAAATTTATTGATTACTAATTTATGTGCGGCTCGCTCTGTGAAAAGGGGGTTTAACGCAAGTGCGTAAAATATCATTCCATCTTAGCATGTGCAGTCGGAAGAGGCTTATCAGGGAAGACACTTTCCGCTTTTATGATATTTTTCGTTTCAAGAAAGTCTCTTAGCATAAATCTATTTAAGGCGGAAAGTGTCGTCCCTGATTAGCTGTGCTGACTGCACAGGCTAATCTGGGACGACACTTTACGCACATGCATTAGACCCCATTTTCAAAAAGCGAGGCTCATTAAGTAAATATTTATAACGCTTGCTTTTTACTTCCCTTCATTTTCGGTATTCTTGTAAGGAAAGTAGTCATTGCCATGTCATACATTCGTGTTTACAGATAAGCCAGGCAAATGCCCTATATTTCCACCCGGAAACTTTTTGCCATGCGTAACATTGTGCGGTTCAGACTTTGATTGCCCTGGTCTAGAGAAATGTTGTTCAACCGGATGTGGCCGCAGCTGTTCTATCTCAGACGGTAAGGTGGGGCTGAAATCCAAATCGATTTCTTAGGTAACACGTTCTTTCTTTATAATCCGTTTAACGTCGGCTAGCCCGCGCGAAGACAGCTGTTCCTGTAAGCTACAAATCATGAAATCTTTACATACTTTTTATATAAAAAGATGGGAAGTTACGTTCATGAATACATGTATTATTTCAGGTAGCTACACTGGATGTGCAGTTAACGGCAAAAAGTACAAAGAAGGTAATTTAAACGTTATTATAAAACTATGTGTTACGGACATAAATGTATTGACGGCTCATTTATTATATTACATTCATATAACTATTAAGCAAATAAAAAATAACTTTCCAAATAAAACTCTTTGATGATGCTCATAATTTTAGACTTAGGTTATTGCATGGCTATATCTCGTAGTTAATTATATAACCATAGTTAATTACATTTTCGCTTTACAACGATAAAAAATTTCAATTATGGGATAATTGCAAATAATCTAGTTTTTAACTCGAACTTATGCTACCATTCATAATGTGTGAGTACTTAACGTAACTGTAGTTTAATATATGTGTAAATGTGTGTATCGTTCAAAAAATGTTTTAATATGAAAATGTCTAATTTTAAAACGATGAAATGTGGAAACGATCCCTATAAAAACTTTACATCCTTTAAAATATGGAAAGCGGGAAACAAATGTTGGCTCCACAAGTAATGTGCAAATGTAGAACACCTCGTTGGTCAATATGCCATAAGCACATATTAGTTGCATCACTCAGTTAAGGATCTAGTATTTCTATATAAACATATTTCGACGAAATGGTTCTTAAAATCTGGTGTGACGTTTGTTTCAACGCATTTTCAACGATTTTGTGAAATATGCCATAACTTTACAATACATGGTATGACTCAGACATATTTTATAATAAGCCGCCCAAAACATAATTTAATTTTGAATTGTATATGTTTCAATGTCGTAGCTGTTAAAAATGCGATAAACCATATCGCTGTCCACCTTTTCCCAACAGGAGAAGAAATACCTTCAGACCCTAAAGATCCATGTAAGCGATGCATGTGTACAGGCGGGAAAGTGACATGCGACCCGATCCTATGTCCAGCCTGCGCAGGGTATCGACCGCCAGGGGCATGCTGTAATATTTGTGGCGCCAAACCGTCTTATTAAGTATAGCTAGATTAAAAATCTGGGGCCCGTATTCACCAAACAATTCTTAGCCTTAAGTCTAAGAATAAAGAATATTTTTAAAATCGGAATATTCAATAATTGCTTCAATTGTGAGTCAAACTTGGTATTAACAAACCTCTATATACATCATTCTTCATGAGGACATTTTGTTAACGGCATAATCACCAGTGGAAGCCTGTATATATTCACACGCTAGATGTATTTTCGTTGGTTCTACGTCTATTCATTATTCTTAAGACTAAGAATGGGTTGGTGAATACGGGCCCAGCTCTTGAAAACAAAGTCACCATCTTGCAATATGCTAGATGGACCTATAACAAACGACTTACTTAACAAAGGTTTACTGGCATTCCATTATATGACAATCCAACTATTATCAATGTCATTTATGCAAATGATACTGTATGCTTTTATTTGATGATTTTGCTAAATTTTCTGAAGAAGAGCTTAGTCACATTAATGTGGAAAAAAAATAAAACATAAATGCATGCACTTTTTTTCCGCTATACATAATATAATAAACTGCAAAGATATTCCTGCGTGGTTCTCTTTTTGCATGATTTCAAGCGCGCATTTATAAGCAAAAACTGCTTATTTTACAATTATATATAATATAATAAGTGTTTATGTGCATTGACACGTAAAAACACAGCATATGAAACACGCGGTGATACATGTATTTCTTATGTCTAGCTAAATAAAAATTTATCAATTCAAGTGTCTATTCTTATAAAGCACTTTGCATGTTCATGCTAAAATAAAGTACTTATACATTTATAAGTAGAACATGTTATATTTAAATTATAAACGCAAAATACCAAATGACAAAAGCTTGTTTTATAATAATGTTGCCTTCACATAGTGGAATTGCAATACAGTGCGAGTACAGTTTTGTTGGCATATTGGTGCCGATTAATTACAACAACAACACCATTTATTAGCGCTTAAGCATAATATTGCTTTTTAGACAAATGCATAACGCATAATACACAATTGTAATGACATGGATGATAATAATTATGAAAATAATGTAATAATTATGAAAATTATGTAATGAAAGAAGTTAACAGAGATTGTACTGATTCATTATATAAGATATATTCCTTTTACATCGCTAATGATAGTTATTAATAGAATAATGAGACAAAGATTAGCCACATCTCGGACACTACTCGCCAGGATACGTTTGGCCGTCACATACAGGACACAACCTCATCTGTCACGTGACGCAACCCTCTGTACAGAAGCAAGCGTCGCATGGGTGAATAGTTCGTACTGGAACTCTTTAAACCTGTTTAAATAAACACGGTTGTCATTATATGTCGTTTTGTATCTCTCTAAGCCATAGCAAAACGACCAACGCATACATGAAAATCAACATGCGCATATACATGCATCATACACGCTTAAAACCCCAATCTAAACATGTCACCTATTTAATCCTCAACAATTACAACACTTTAATTTGAGTTTTTTACACAAAAAAACGACATTTCATCATGCGCTATACACACAACATTTAAAAATACCAACTTGTATACAAAGGATAAACGATCACATGATTGCGCTTACTGTGAGCAACATATTTTAAAAACAGTCTTAAAGGGACTTGTTAAAAAAAAATTGCATGTTTTGAAGTTTGTCCTTAAATTCTTTAAATTGATAAATGTTAAGATCGCGACTAATTAGTTCAAGTATAAAACGAGATTTCTTTTTTAAAGACAGAAAACAAAGTAACCCACACCTGGACTCGAACCACTGACCCTTTGAGCAAGCCTCGTAATGTCACAAAATATAACGATAACAGAACGCTCCAAATTATTCAATCGTTTCGCGTTTGTAACGCTTTATAATTTTCATGTTTTTTAAGTCGTCAAAAGACGCTAATAATGGATATTTAGAGCATGGTATATGTTCAGTATTACTGTTTCCTTTCAAATATCATAACATCAACGAAAATTTGCAAATATGAAACAATTTATTTTCAATTTTGTCAATTTACCAAACGTGAACAGGTCCCTTTAAACATGAAAGTAATGTTTGTAAATATTGAAACACATTTCAAACATTCATAGTAGTATACTCAAGAAGAAATCATGGTATGAAAATGCGTTGCCTATTTCTTTGTTAACGATGTTTTTAACCTTAATTTAAATTTTACATCAAAGCTTATGTTATCTTATTATAAAAAAATATAAATAATAAATATTATCTACGCTGGCCTTTGATTATAAAATTTAAGCAACTGATGTCTACTTCGAATAGGAAGACATTAATTCACCTATCTAAATTTACAAGAATGGCCTGTGATGTAAGATCTATTCACAATTAGTATTATTTATGTATATATGTATATTGTTTGTTTTTTCAACATTCACACAATCATTAATTATTATTTTATGTCCATTATATAAACTATACTTTTCATCACCATTGTTGAATAAACAATTATTTACACCGCAATTACATGTCTTATGTATGTTGTTTGGCTATGTACTAAAATATTTGCCAATAAAATTGACTTGACTTGACTTGTTGACACATGAAACTTATGATGAATGGTGATAAATAAACATATCGTAATCCATACCGCGGCTAATATAATAATTGAACGTTATACAATTTATCAAAAACATAATCTGAAGAGAAATGTGTTTAAGTGGTGATTCCATAGCATGTGATAATAATATTTCAAATTTAAGGTTTCATGAAAATTGCATGGTGTATATGCTTATTTTAATACCAAAGAATATACAATAAATAATGAAATCATAAGACCATATCTAATCAATGCAATACTAATCAACGTAATAATTACCTTAAATAGTTGAGTTTAATCATGATGTATCATCGAAGATAAACTTTAAACTGATAAATAAAACTAACCAGGACATTGCATGTCTGTGGAAACTACTGCTCTGTCTGAAACCACACAGTTGTGACACTTGTCACTGTATCGTTTCCTGTCTCTGCATAATCTCCCTTGGTTAAACAGGACCTATCTGAAATCAAGATGGCAAAACTATATTTCATGTTTAAACAATTTATGGACATCAACACATTTAATTATCTTTAAATGGATTTCTCGAAATTAAAATACCAGCATATGGTAAAGCAATGTGGAAAAGCAAATATATTTTGCGAAGTCATAACGGTGATGTTTTAATTTCATTGCGAGTCAATCTCATAAGATTCATTAATAATGTGTCATAAATACTCCGTGAACATTAACTGGTTTAAACCCCCAATGCTTATTAGCATTGACCGTTCCAAGGTGGTGACCCCAGCTCTATTCTACTATGTGTATATGTTGTTTCGTTTTGTGCCGTACTGTACCGTTTTGGCAATTGGTTCCTTGCCATAAATAAAGGACCACAGAGGTGTGTATGATAAAACTGCAATACTGCTGCAGCTTCTGGAGTTTCACTTCTTCATACTGATATTCTTTGCTCATATTCTTTATGAGCATTTGTATAATATTTAATACAATGTTTATAGGTTATATTACTCTGCTTTAGAACGAAATCAAGTGTAGGTTATACTATTTTTATATATTCTAAAAAGGAAAATTCTGAAGAATTTCGGGAAATTGAATAATGAAATACAGGTGATTACACGCGCTCTATCAAAAAGGCTACAAACTTACCGTTTCAGTACAACATAATGTAAGTTAAACATAAAACATTATTATACTATCTTTAATTATATTAACACAAAACGTATACGTTGTTAAACCTAGTTTAAGTTTTGTTAATAAGCATGTTACTGGCAACAACAAACTGAACAACAGAACACTTTATTTTATTACTTTAACTATGAGAATATAATACTATCGTCCCGTATATCTATCGAGTAAACGATGTTAGTGAATATGCTTGATTAAAACGAGTAAAACTCATTATTGAAGTATTTACCTTAATGTCTACTGATTTCAATACATATTTAAAACCAGACGAGGGGTTGAAATGATTAACGCACTTACACAAGTAAAAGTAAAACAGTATTACAGTTCATTAGCATCAGATGTATGTTTGTTCGCACTTAACAAAGGGAGTAAAACACTGCAATACTTTAATAATTGAAATCAATGTTACTTCCCTTGTGATGCGTTCCGACATGGAACTTGAATGCCCTTTTATTATATAAATACCGTGATGTCACCAAATTACGCAACGTTTCTGTCCTCTTTATGCGGATGCGTAGGCACACTTATAAAATGCACATACACCACAACATAGTCCGTGGAATAATAAATACATACAGTTCACAGTTTAGTCGATAGTTTTTTTCCCAAACTGGAAAACCCAGTAATTCCATAAACAATATAATTAATAACAAATAATTAAACATATAAACAACGTACCCGGCGTGGTTGCCTCCATATTGAAAGTAGTGCCTACCAATATGCACAGCACATTAGCACAGTGGTAAGTTGAAAAGTGAAACCTGTGGGCACAATGATGCCCTTCTATGAATATTCTAGACTCAGTGTTGAAATATATGTGATTTTCCACATTGCTTTACCATATGTTTACTGTGTGGATAAGATTTTAAATATTTAGAATTTAAATTATGCTGGTATAAGAAAATGGGTTGATGTTCATGAATAAGTCAAACATGAAATATACTTTTGCCATCTTGACTTCAGATCGGTCCTGTTCTTACAAAGGAAGAATATGCAGGTACAGGGAAAGATTCCGTTTAAGTGTCACATCTGTTTGATTTCAAACGGAGCAGTAGTTTCCACAGACGTGCAATAGCCTTGTTAGTTTTATTTATCAGTTTAATGTTTATCTTCAAGGATGCATCATTTGTTGCATCATCATCAAATTACAACTGTCAAAATATCTATGTGTTGCAATAATTGATAACATTATCAATTGATCTTAGTTTCCAGCTCCTGTGATATTTTCTGAGCATTACTGTGATAATTAGTTTGATCTCTTTTGAACGGTGATATATATTTTTTATTTCATTAAATAATTATTTTACTATGAACATAGTTATGNCTATATTCTCCCAACAAAAGTCACGTGGTATAGGCACCGTGATCTTGACTTCAGATCGGTGTTGTTCTTACAAAGGAAGAATATGCAGGTACAGGGAACGATTCCGTTTAAGTGTCACATCTGTTTGGTTTCAGACGGAGAAGTAGTTTCCACAGACATGCAATAGCCTTGTTAGTTTTATATATCAGTTTAATGTTTATCTTCAAGGATGCATCATTTGTTAACTACAATTGCAAAGTTTATTATTAATTACACGTTTGTTGCTGTTTAGTGTTGCGCTTATCTAGAAATTTACGTTTTTGCACTTGTCGTATTGCTTTACAATTATTTAAAAGATATATTTAATACATTAAGCGAAATTTGTAAACATTGTAAAGATGGCTAATTATATCAATTTCAATTGCAGAATGTTCGCTAGTGTTTCATTTCGTATAATCGACATTAAATTAATTGTAAGTAGCATTGATTTGTTACTATTTAATTTATGGTGTAGGTAGTAAAGGATCGTATTATTCGTATTTTAAAACTAACAATCAAGTAGGTAATTTGGATCTTTTACACCCAATATTGCTGCTTCTTCCTGTAGGTGCGCGATGATGATCTGAAATATTAACTATATGATGCTATATTCTTAAATCATTTTTGTAAAAAGAATGGATGTAGTTGATGCGTGTTAGTAATTTCATTTCATCGTGCTTCAAAAAGTTGTAACTCTGTTGCTCTGGTCTCCTTCATACCATTGAGTTATTACATATTAATTAAATTGAATGCGTTTTAATTCCTCTTTATTACTGTTTAATTTGAGGTGCAATGCTATGAGGTTCAATTTTATTTACACTTGTATGTATCATGAATATTGCTGGGCCAACTGTGAGGATTATCGCTTTATAACCGGTTTAAACCCCCAGTGCTTAGCATTGACCGTTCCAATGCGGTGACCCCAGCTTTATTCTACTATGTGTATACGTTGTTTCGTTTTGTGCCGCACTGTACCGTTTTGGCAATTGGTTTCTTGCCATAAATAAAGAACCACGAGGTGTGTATAATAGAAATGCAATACTGCTGCAGCTTCTGGAGTTTCACTTCTTAATATTGTATTATATCGTATCAAATGTGAAATACATTTTCATAAAATAAAATTATAAGCAAACATTCGTATGTCCTAACATACGAGTATCTTGCGTCGATTAGATATTGCCATATGATTTTAAATTTAACTGTATATTGTTTGTATTGAAAGGGGTTAGGGTAAGGGTTAGCCTATAAACCTTGCAATTTTCATGAAACCTTAAACTTGAAATATTATTATCACATGCTATGGAATCATCCCATACAAGTCAGGGCTGTGTGTACAGTACCCATTTATTATGGCCTAGTAGTCGGTTAACAGACAAAAATGAAATTCCTTTGGAAAACACAATGCTTGATTGACCTTTGATGACACCCCAGGAATGTTCCGAAGGCCGAACATTGAAGCGTGCGTGGACCTGTCGTTAAGGATGACGATTGCCCTTGCGATGAAACGTGCTGCTAAAACGGTTGTCGACACGTCTGTTACATTCCCCCAAGGTTCCAAAAAAACATTTACAAACAGTGTCAGCTAACATAATATCACAAGTCAAATTACCGTTTCGAGGTGGTGACCCAGCTTATTGGTTTGTTTTATATGATGTCCAGTATCTTACATAATTACATTATTGATTAAATGGAATCCGATAATACAAGTACAAACAGAAATTTAGCCATGTTTGTAAATAAAGCATTTATTCAAAGAAACCTGTATCAATATTAGTATGATTTATTGTGAATAATTTATTACATAAACTTGAATTCTCGCTTTCTTGTATGTTCGTCTTTGTTGTGTTTTATGTCATAGCTATAACATTGTTAAAAAGATTCTTAATGTTATAATCAAATTGTCCTAGACATGTTCATGTATATATACTTTATTTTACAAGTTATGAAATTTAATACTGATCACATGACATGCCTGTATATATGTTACTATTTTTGAACATGTGTACTCATGGACTGTATGTCTATTTATTATTGAATAAACCTTATATACATAACTAGCTGATGGTAACACATTTCTCTCCAGATTATGGTTTTGATAACTTTTATAAAGTTCCATTATTATATTAGCCGTGGTATGGATTACGATATGCTTATTTATCATCATTCGTTATCAGTTTCATGCGTCAACATCAGCTTTGATATAAAATAAAATATAAAATTTAAAGTAAGGTTAAAAACATTGTAAAGAAAGAAATAGGCAACGCATTGTCATCACATGATTTCTTTTGTTTGCAGACCCAGACACCGTATACTACGTAAATAGAGTATACTACTATGAATGTTTGAAATGTGTTTCAATATTTACAAACATTTCTTTCATGTTTAAGCCGTTTTTAAAATATGTTGCTTATAGTAAGCGCAATCATTTGTGCGTTTATCCGTTGCATTCAAGTTGTTTTTTTGTAAATGCTGTGTGTATATCGCATGATGAAATGTCGTTCTTGTCTAAATAACTCAATGGAAAGTGTAGTAAAATATGTATCCCGGACAAGCAATCTTTTAGAAAAACCCACTAATCTGCTGGTACAAATAAAGCTAACCCATTAATTATCCTTTCAAAATCACACACCGTATCAACCTCTATTATTTAAATCAAGCTAGCATTAGTTGATTAATGGACCAGCGTTGTTTGTACCGTGGTGATTAGTGGGTTTTTCTAAACTCGAGCGAATTCCGGGATCAGTCTATTGTTTAGGATCAATACAGTGACATTTTTAGATTGTTTTTTAAGCTTGTATGATGCAAGTATATGCATGTTGATTTTAATGTATGCTTTGGTCGTTTTGTTATGGCCTAGAGAGATATAGAGCGATACAAAATGACAACCAGTGTTTAATTAAACATGTTAACGAGTTCCAGTACGAACTATTCACCCTTGCGACGCTTGCTTCAGTAGACCGGGTTCCGTTACGTGTCAGATGAGTTTGTGTCCTGTATGTGACGGCTAAACGTATCCTGGCGACTGTTGTCCGAGATGTGACTAATTAATCGGCACCAATATGCCTACAAAACTGTACTCGCGCTGTATTGCGATTCCACTGTGCGACGGCAACAATTTTATAAAACAAGCTTTTGTCATTTGGTATTTTGCGTTTATAATTTAAATATAACATTTTCTACTTATAAATGTATAAGAACTTTATTTTAGCATGAACATGCAAAGTGCTAAATAAACATAGACACTTGAATTGATAAATGTTTATTTTGCTAGAAATAAGAAATTCATGTTTCACTGCTAGTTACATATGCTGTGTTTTGTTTACGTGTCAATGCATATACAATACTAGCAGTTTTCGCTTAGAAATGCCGCTTGAAATCATGCAAAAGAGAACAATGCTGGAATATCTTTGCAGATTACTATATTATACATAACGGAAAAAGTACATGCATTTATGTTTTATAATTACCACATTAATGTGACTAAGCTCTTCTTCAGCAAATTAAACAAAATCATCAAATAAAAGCATACAGTATCATTTGCATAAATGACATTGATAATAGTTGGATGTTCATGTAATGGAATTTCAGTAAGCCTTTGGATAAATAAGTCTTTTGTTAAAGGTTGAGCATATTGCCAGATGGTGACTTGGTTTTCAAGAGCTGGATTTTAAATCCGGCTATAATAAATAAGGAGGTTTGGCGCCACAAATATTACAGCACTCCCCAGGAGGCCGGTAGCCTGCGCAGGCTGGACAGAAGATCGAGTCACATGTCACTTTCCCGCCTCTACACGTGCATCACTTACATGGAGCTTTAGGGTCTAGTGGTAGTTCTTCTCCTGTTGGGAAAAGTTGAAACGCGATTTTGCTTATCTCATGTTTAACAGCTACGATATCGACACATATACAATTCAAATTTTAATTATGTTTTGGGCGGCTTATTGTAAAATATGTTTGAGTCGTGTCATGTATTGTAGATTTATGGCAGATTTCACAAAATCGCCGAACACTCGCTGAAACAAACGTTCTACCAAATTTGAAGAATCATTTCGTCGAAATATTTTTAAACAGAAATACTAGATCCTTAACTGAGTGATGCATTTAATATTGGCTTATGGCATATTGATCAACGAGGTGTTCTACATTTGCACATTACTTGTGTTGTGGAGCCAACATTTATTTCCCGCTTTCCATAGTTTAATGTATGTTATATTTCAAAGAGATCGTTTCCACGTTTCGTCGTCATAAAATTAGAGAAGCATGTTTTGCACGACATACGCATTTACACATTTATTAAACTACAGTGACGTTAAGTACTCACACATTATGAATGGTAGCACAAGTTCGAGTTAAAAACTAGATTATTTGCAATTATCCCATCATTGAAAGGTTTATTATTGTTAAGCGAAATGCAATTAACTATGGTTATATAATTAAGTACGAGATATAGCCATGCAATAACTGAAGTGCAAAGTTATGAGCATTATCAACGAGTTCTTATTAGAAACAGTTTATGTATTTGCGGCTAAATAGTTACATGAATGTAACATAATACATGAGCCGTCAATATATTTGTTTCCGCAACGCATAGTTTTATAATAACATTAAAATTATCTTCTTTGTATTTTTTGCCGTTAACTACACATCCAGTGAAGCTACCTGAAACAATACATGTATTTATGAACGTAACTTCACATCTTTTTTTATATAAAAGTATGTCTGTATATAAAGATTATATGATTTGCAGCTTACCGAAACAGCTTTCTTCACACAGACTTTCCGACATTAAACTAATTATAAAGAAAGAACGTGTTCCCTAAGAAATTGATTTGGATTTCAGCCCCACCTTACCGTCTGGAATAGAACAGCTGCGGCCACATCCGGTCGAGCAACATTTCTCTACCCTATGGCAATCAAAGTCTGAACCGCACAATGTTACGCATGGCAGAAGGTTTCCGGGTGGAAATATGGGGCATTTTCCTGGCTTATCTGTCAACACGCATATAGGACATGGCACTGACTACTTTCCTTACACAAATACCGCAAATGAAGGGAAGTAAAAAGCAAGCGTAATTTATATGAAATAAATAAATTAGTTCTTTTCCTGTTGGGTAAAGTTGGAAAGCGATATGGTTTATCTCATGTTTAACAGCAACGACATTGAAACATATACAATTCAATAAATTAAGAGAACAATTTCACTCACCTTGACAGACAATAAGAGTACATAGAGGTATTCCATTTCTGCATGTACCCGTGTTGCAGTCGACCTTGAAACTCTCTCCGTCTTAATATGTTTTCCCATTAGAAATGCAAGGCTTGCCGCCTGTAAAGTTATATGCATTGTTTTGCAATTTTAAATTCGACAAAAACCAAAAATAACATTAACATATAATAACAAGGAAACTCATTCGCAGAACTTCATTGTCAAAAAACCGCAACACTTAACTGTCTTAATATGTAATAAGTACATAATTAAATAAGTCATACACAGATACTAGATAAATATTTGAAACTTCTTATGTTTTGCTATGTTGTATTTCATTGACCGGTTTTGGAGGTATTCTGCAAACTCAGTGTTGCTATATGTATGGTGTTGATTGCGTCTTAAACACATCATTGAAGCCTGTCGGGATTCGTGAAAGCACTAAACATCGTCGTCTGTAAAAATCACACCAAATATTTTAACGCTGTTCTGTTGTTTATAACACTTTTTAATTACAACGTGATATAAAAATTTAAACCCGGAGATAGATGTTGTAACTCTACTGAAATAGTTCCGGAGATATAAGTTCTCAAAAATTTGCAAGACTTCAGGCCGAGGCAGAAGTTTTCAATGAAAAGTACATTACTGCCCTTGCTTTTTTTTCAATTAATATTCCTTATTTAGGTTTTGTTTAAAAGGTAATATATATTTAAAAACAAACTATTGTCCGAAATAACTTGATTTTAACATGAATAGTGCCGGCTTTATCACATATATTGCCTAAACTTAATATTCATATTCTAAACAAAGTTAACATTTAAAAAACAAAATAAAACATAAATAGTGAGTGTACCTCCACTTATTTAGTGTATTGAATTCAGTCAAGCTTACGGTCTTAAATAAACATATGTTATAGAGGAACAAACGTATTTTTTCCATGGGAGACGATGTCCTCAATGGATACAAATTATTAAGGTTTAAATATAATGCCATTTAAGGTCGATCACTATATATACCACAGGCTTTTATCAAATATATTCTAAACAAATATTTAAATTCTATTCTTTATAACGATGTTTTTTTAATTACTGTTCACATAAGTAAGTGTATAACAGTCCACTGTTAAATTATACAGCTATAACTAACCAGAGCCCCCGCAGGCTTTCTTGGTATAGGTAACGTCTCCAATACCGCCGCATGAACAGTTGTTACAATCGTCCATGAAGCTTTCACCATCTTTGTACTTTTTCCTCTTATAAAAGCAAGGACATACAGGACAGCACTGCCCTGGTATCGTATACTGACCCTCGCAGAAGATTGCAAGACACGCTACATTAGCACATTTGTCAGGAACTGAAAATAATTGATGCAAATATCGCAACGAAACCAACAATGCATATTTGTTTTAACTTGTAAAAGAAAAACATAAAATCAATTTGAATCGGAATATATGTACAATTTAAACGCATGGTAAACAACATACTTTTAAAATGATCGTACATACATACGTTTACTAAAGACATCTAAATAAATGCACTATTATCTGATTGACACACACAGTACCATTGGCCTGGTAGCATGTATTGACCCTTACAAGATATTGCACTACAGGCTACCCAAGCAAATTTATAAGGAACTGCAAAGATACAATTTTAATAATTTATTATTATTTCACTTTTTAAATAGGTACCCCGATATGCAAATACAATTACCTGGACATGCCATGCGCGTGCAGGCCGCGTTCCCATTTGAACATTTACAGTTATTGCAGTCATCTTTGAAGCTTTCTCCTTCTTTGTACACTTTCCCTTTATAATTGCAAGATTTTTCTGAAAAATAAGTATAGAATTATTATTGACTTAGTGTACATGTATATTGCTTACAAGTATTAGTTCATGTGTTATGTATAAGATTGATCCATGTATTGGTTTTTTCGACATATCACACAGATGCAAGTATCGTATTGTTGTTATTTATCGTTATGCTCATTATACGTATAGATTATTATATGGAGAAAGTGTGCCTTTAGTGGTTATTGGCACACTTGGTGATAAATAAACAAATGCAAATAAACACCAAGTGTGCCAATAACCACTAAAGGCACACTTTCTCCATATAATGACCGGTTTATTGCATATGTTCATCATTTAATATTTAATACTTAGCGTGTGTAATCGTTTATATTACATAATTATCATCCTTTTTGTTCCTTCACTAAAATATATTACCGAACCAGCTTTCCGTTCTTTTATTTTAATTCAATTGATTACGCAATTTGTGACGTATATATCTTGTATGACGTAATTTCTGTGACGAAACACATCAGTTTAAGCTTGACTCTCAGGATTATTTAACGGTAAAATATTTATTTATAAAAGCTTCGAACGAATCCAAACGTATTTCGGATTGTGTGTTTGTAATGTATAATTGGAAACTTCAAGAGAAATTAAAGAAATCACTCCGAGCAGTCATTCGATTTCGTAAAACGTTTCAAAAAGTGTTGTTTGAAATAAATAAAGATAATTGGGTGGAAAAGCAGAAAATGGAGGTGCATATCGTTGTAATTGTATTATTATAAGCATTGGATTAAAGATGTCATTGAGGTGAGATTGTCGTTTACTAAATTTTGATGTTGGATGACTCCTGTTAAACTAAAAGCTAAAAAAGTGTCATCAATCTCATCTACAGTACAGTTTTAGATGCAATCTATATTTTTTCATCATTCTTATTTTGTGCTTCGTTTAATTATCTTTTTGTTTATTGTTTTGTTGATTTATGGCTTAATTTTATTTATCACCGTTGGAAAAGACTGAATGTCCGATATTGTGTTTTTCTTTGTGTTTTTGTGTTTTTGTGCATTGACAAATTCATATGTATCAGGTTCTGCTAAATTATCTCCATTATTTTCAATGATGCTGTCTTATTCTTGTAAAAGATTCGATAGCGGTTCCAATATGAAGAAGTGAAACTCCAGAAGCTGCAGCAGTATTGCAGTTTTATCATACACACCTCTGTGGTCCTTTATTTATGGCAAGGCACCAATTGCCAAAACGGTACAGTACGGCAAAAAACGAAACAACATATACACATAGTAGAATAAAGCTGGTTCGAAACCCGTTCAGACGCCATTTTGTTTTGAAGCTCCGTTCGCCAATTATGAAACGTCAACGCGTGCCGACGATCCGCCGTTACTGGACAACAGGTGCGAGATAACCGGAAGTTTGCGAATAACCGATTTTGGCACAGTGTGTCAATAACCGGTTATTTGCACACTTGCTCAATACCGAGATTTTCACGAGTTATTCGCGAAAAAACGGCCAATTTTTTACTAAATATAGTAACATATGCAATAACGTAGTTTACTGTTTGTCATATTAATTTGTAACGTCCTTTTTTATCTCACGAGCATTTTCACTCATGTCAATATTGGTTTAATTTGAATCTAATAGTTTACTTAACTTTCATCCGCTGAACCAAATACTAAAAGTTCTGGTCAGTAATATATCATAACAACTATATTATTAATTTGCATGAGCGATAATATATATAAACTATCATTTTCATATCTTTAACTGCGGAGAGTGGTGCGTTATAACGTTATAACGTTGGATTAGTGTAGATTTTAATTACTGTGTTCATGACTTATTTGACTTGAAACATAAGTTCCATATGATTTGACATACTGTATTTGATTATACAATCAATGTCCCTGTGAAAACAAAACATTTTGGATATCGCGTACATTCATTATGTAATTAAATTTAGTAAATACTTTTATGCAAATCATATCATTGTTCACTTGTTGTCAAATTAATATGTACTGTATGTTTCTTTTTCTCTACCTACCTAACCCAATAAAAGAAAGTGGGAGTAGCAAATGTATCGTTTGTTGCTTTTGTTTGCAATATTTTGTATTCAGGTAGATTTTATTGAAATTAAATGAACATACAAATCATCAGCATATTTAAAACTTCCACAGTATAAACAATTTTCATGCAATGAAATGGATGTTTTTAGTTTTAATTTTCGAACCAGAATTAAATCACTAGCTCTCGTGTTATCTCCCGGACCTCTGTTATCTGGCGTTATCGCGATTAAATCCAGTGTGTACGCCGGTTCGATAGCTGGGCACTCACCTGGTTTTTCTTTGTAAAATTGTTAACATAAGATACGTAAGTTGTCTTCCGAAATTAACTGTTAACCGTGAGGCTCATTATGTAAACTTTCCATTTAAAAGCTTAAGTTAAAATGTGTCAGTAAATATGGTAAAAGTTAATATGACGCAGCATATATACCAAAATGAAATCACATACTTACTTTTAAAACGCGTATTGTATATCAAAAGGCATACTAATAAGATAGAGATACTAAGAAAATAATGAAAACTTATACAATTAAAAACTATATTTTATATGCAAGCTTGTTATGTATGTTAACAAACAATAACAGACAATAACAAAACTTATCATATTGGTATAACTCGACGCTTATATCTTCTTGTAATTGATGATAAAAAGTTGCAGATTCAAAGTGGTTAGGCCTAACCACCCGTTCAACGTATAGTATTCCGCTACTGTGACGAACACATTCCAGTCAAACATTATTTCCGTAAGGGCATTCGTTTTGTACAATTCTTTTCTGTCAATTAAGCTAGTTTTACTGTTCATATGATCTAAATCTTAAACATGTCATTTAATTTTGCAAATGAGCAGTAATATGTTCATATCGCACATTTACTTTAGATAAACATAATAACATTATTTAATTTGGCATGTGCGTGTAACGAGAGAGAAAATTCAAGATCATTAACCGATAACTTCACATGTAATGATATTGCAAATTATGCTAGCCAATTACCCATACCTTCACACACAATCAGAGAGCACATTACTAAACCATTCCGAAATGAACAGCCATTGCAATCGATATTGAACGTTTCACCATCCCGCTATGTCTTGCCATTTGCTGCACACGACTGCCCTATACCTTAAACGAAATATTTAAACTTTGAATTGAAAACAGAACACACACGGATGTTTTTTACAACTCGTTTAACAACCAAACATAAACGCCCACACAAACTGAAATATCGTAAAGGAAAATGTGTTTAGTAAACACCTTATTTACAGGACCATTCAGTCATTTGTCAGACCCCACGCCCCCCCATTACTCAAACAATTATTTTTTATCACACATTATGATTGTACAACTTCAAGGATGCGTAAATATGTTTGTGTACCATGTTCCTAATACATTGGTATAAGACTATGATTCGAAATTAGGGTACCGAAAAATAATTTAATGCATTTAAGATGGAATCATTCTAAGGGGCATAGATAAGTAACATATACGGTGTTGCAGATGTTTTTATTATATTTGGGTCAGACATATGTATGGATAAGATATTCGATTACTGCTATACGTCTTAAAACATGTATATGCCATTCATAGCTCCTGTCGATATGGTGATGATAATTTAATTGTACTTTACGTGATTCAATTGCTGTGTTCCATGGTAGCATGTTATAACAAAACCAATACTATCACTGTTTAAGTTCCTACCAAGTTCGATCGGTGCACGACACACGACATCCATTGCTACAGCACTTCTGGTTTCCAGGACAAGCAATGTCACCTTGACATTCTACTAGACAGATCGTGATAGCGTCTGGGTCTCCCGCTGGACATTGACCAGGTTTCTCTTCTGTGCAAATATTGGTTATACTCCATGTAAAACATGTACAAAAGCTCGTAGTCTATTTTCCGAACATGCTTGATATTATTGACGTAAATGTTCATTGTTTAAGCTTTGAATGTGCACGGCTGATTTGATAGTTCCGCTGCCACCAGAACACCGGACTTAAGGACGAGAACAAGTGTATGAAAGCGCTTCACAAACACCAAAACGGGTATAACCAAGCTATTCCTCTTCAAATTGCGTATGCGATATTGAAACCAAATGATGACAGTAAAAACTTTGTGTTATACAAAATAATCTGATTGATAAGAAACCATTTCCTTATAGATTTAAGTTGTTATCAACATGTTGTTTTTGCAGACAGAGACAAACATCTAGTCGCACAAGGACGGTTAACAATGTAAAAAAACAGAAAGGCGCAACATCTAAGCACCGTTGAAAGGAAAGTACATGACACGCACTATTACTACTACTACTACTACTACTTCTACTACTACTACTACTACTACTACGACTACTACTACTACTACGACTACTACTACTACTACTACTACTAATACTACTAATACTACTACTACTAATACTTCTACTACTATTACTACTACTACAAAGAACTGCCGCACAGTCGACTGGTGGGTGGTTACCTGGTGTGCATGTCGGACAACATTGGCCGGGTGGCGTGAACGCGTCATTGCAATCGGGCCTTGCACAACGAACTGCCGCACAGTCTACTGATGGGTTGTTACCTGGTCTGCATTCCGGACAACACTGGCCCGGTGGCGTGAACGCGTCATCGCAATTGGGCCTTGCGAAAAGAACTGCCGCACAGTCTACTGATGGATTGTAACCTGATCTGCATATCGGACAACACTGGCCTGGTGGCGTGAACGCGTCATCGCAATCGGGCCTTGCACAAAGAACTGCCGCACAGTCTACTGGTGGATTGTAACCTGGTGTGCATATCGGGAAACACTGGCCTGGTTGCGTGAACGCGTCATCGCAATCGGGCCTAAGACATAGTACTGCCGCACACTCTGGTGGTAGAGTGTTGGTTTCATAGTCATAAAGGGACGCGCTTGCACGTGAAACTACACATGTAAGAAGCAGCAGAAGTAGAGCCCACGAATACCACATTGCCTATAACAACAAAACAAACTTCGGCTTAAAATGGAACCAATTTCATGTCACTGCAATACATCTACTCCCATCTGCAATAAAAAAAGCAATACTAAAAATAACGTTTACTATGAGTGGTCGTAAAGCGAGGTTTTCGTGCAACATACTTGTATTGTTTCAGTTTTTTAAATAAAATATGACCAACATTAATTTTATGTTACATTACTGCTTTTACATTTGTTCTTATATTAGTTACTTCACATCAGCACCACAAAAATAAATTGCGACCACAACATGTGCCCGCGACCACAACATTTTCAAAACAACGGGTAGAACGCCTTATTTTCAGCAGAGGTTACGATATTATTGTAGCCGAGCATAGTTAAAAAAACGAATATAAAATTGGATTTTCTGTACACAAATATAATAATATCGTACAATACTATGCGACTTGTTCATTGTCAACATCACATGAACCAACCTTGATGTTAGGATATCGGATTTTTCTTAAAAAAATACCAGAATAGTAAACAATATTAATATTCATATCGCAAAGCATTTCCCGATTTTTAAATTAAGGTCTGATTGTCTTCGGGAAACGTAAAAAGCCAAATCGTACTCACCGTTTGCATCATTTTTTTTTTAATTGACACCACAACGGAAGCTGCATTGCGACATTTTACGCAAATAACACGAGCGTTGTGGTCGCAATGATTCCACCCCATGAATAAACGATAACATAAGTGCCCCAGATAATTGTTTTTTTGTGAAATGGGGTTTTCACCCATTTATTTTGAAAAATGGGATAATTTCATTTCGGAAATAGGTTGAAATAAGTTATAAAAATGCAAACCTCATAATCATTCATTACTTGTTGCTCTACTTCTGTCACAGCTACACAATCGTATTGATTCAATGATACTGTTAACTGTCATTGATTCAATGAAACTGAAAACTGTCTTGATTAAAATGTAAATGATGAAATTATAATTCAACAAATTGATGTTAACTGACATCATTGAAATTAAACTTCAACAAACTGACGTTAATTAGCATATGTCGTCGTAAATAATGCTGTCAGGCGCTTTATTTATTATGCAATCATGTCAGAAGAGCGTTTGAATAACTTCGATTGTTTACCTCGCCCATCATCCAGAATCGTTTGATTTTAAGTTTGAGTTTAATGCAAAATAAAGGATAACATGCTATGTAATACAATGATACCAACATGTGTCTTGAAGACGCTGACTTAAAAGTCTGATTAGTTATTATGAATAAAGTACTTCAAACTTTGCGACCATTAATCTAAAGCAATTTCTTTAATTTAATTGAGTTGTATATTACTTCATATATACGTGTATTATTATTTTTTGGAAACTGTATCATAATTGTTCATCACAATTTTAAATTTGTTTTGTATTGTTGTTAACGTGAGAAAACCATTTTTTTAAAGCGTTACTAAGATTATAAATGACAAACTGACTATTGTCACATCTAATTACTAAATGTATTTAATAGTGTGACGTCGACTGAAATGTAGCCAAGCCAGCTGCTCTTATATGTACTATACGCGGTATTTCCTTAGATTATGATCGCATTAACCTCAAGTTTGGAGTTTGCATAAATGTATTGTTCGCGATCAAGATTCCAAAATCACACATTTTAGATTAAAATAGATAGCATAGATTTAACAAGATACAAAATCCTTTTTTTTGTGGTGCAATATATTCAACCCATGTTCATGTTCCAATTTAGTGTTCGTTTTTCGTATGAATAGATATCGTTGCGGGAAATTAAAATGGAATATACTGTGCCACACAAAAAAAGAGCATTTTATATCTTGTTAAATCTATATTACCAGACTACATCTAGCGTTGAAATGTTGGCTATTGCTATACGGGACACTGATTGTTTATGTGTTAACTTTATTTAACGAAATATTTTACGAAATATTCGTTGATTTTGAGCGTTATAGGGGGTTTATATATACGAAGTTGTATTGCAACTTTTAGCAACACGTTAAAAAAATCGATTTGCATCCAGATTTTGTGTGTATGTTGACTAGTCAAATTATTGAAAGTTTATCAGGACTAAATGTACTATTGTATAAGCGTATCTATCAGGCTTCTGTTCTTCAGATGTTTTAAATGGTGTGTAATTTTAATTCATAGTATGAGCATATATATGTCACGACATATACACGCCTCGTGTAGACCATCCTGTGTGATGTATTGTACTGATAATAGCGCTTCATCGCTCATGCGTGAAATATTAAAGCAACAAGTTGATGATAGGAACAAAATAAAATAAGAAAAATACACGATTAGACATAGGTAATATGCTAATGATGTCTGTGGTATATTGAAACCGATATCGGGTAATTTCAAACTATTTTAAAGAGATTTCTAACTTCAGTTTTTATTGAGCATCGATTGATTACAAGTTTGTCGATTAGACAATGATCGCATTGCAATGAAAACAAGTTTGGATGAAGGGGAAATATTGTGGTTCAAGAACAACTGTCCAATATAATATTTAGACTAAAGTTTAATTATATTTCTTATTCGCAAATAACACTTATTATAAATACGGCATAATGTTTTGATAATATTTATACTGCCTGATACTGCGTTTAACATCTATTTAGGTTAATTCTTGATAAAATCACACATACCAGCTGATGATTAATTTTAGGGTGAAAACGTTATAAAAATAAACGAACTTTGTTTTAGTGCTATTTGTTTTATATAATAACAAGTTTGAACAAGTGTTATTAAACAATACATCCAGAAGGCCAAAGGCCCAAGTGGACAAATTAAGCATTCAGTGTTTACAAATTAAAAGTTTATGATTAAAAAAGTCATAATACATTTCAACAAAACATACTAGATTATTATATGGACAACTATCGATAATATATATATATATGTAATTAGATATGTGTAATAACTTCAAATTCTAACGGAGCTTATTAATTGCAACCATATATTACGTATATTATAATGTACATATGCTAGATCTACATGTGAAATAATGTACTAAAACTTTGTACTAACCAAAACAATTACTCTTACTGGTGTAACACAACGATAGAAAAGTAATACCTCAACTAACTTGACTGGTAGAAATTGAGCACTATCCTAGCGCAGGTCAATGTATAAGGATTGTTTTTATTGTTTCGTCGGAATTTTAATTTAACCAGCGCGTCGGTTTGAATAATAATGTTGTTTAAACATGTACATGCTTCAGACAAGGCCCAATAGTATTCGTAGTTGATGCGGTTTCGTTTACGTCACGTCGTTTGTAAAAACAATGTTACACTGTTATTTAATTAATATTTAAAGCTTTGACATTAACAACATTTGCAAATTGATGAGTATCATGTTATAAACATAAATTATACCATACAAGTGCTTGTTTTTTTTTTGAATAATTGAAAAAGTAATCACCCGTGGTAAATACATTCAAGCGCTGACGTTTGGAATATGTTTACGTCAAATACGTACGCGCATGTCTGATTTGCTCACAGCAGTTTAAATCACAGCTCATGTGTTCTTTGGATTTAGTGATTTAATTGGTGGGCCATACGGTTAAACATTTCATAAAGGCCAAGCTCAGCATTAAGAATGATGGCGACCGCTAACAACTCACGAAAACAAACGAATTCAGTATGAAAAATCTGTTAAAAAGAAACACATGACAAACCTAACCTATACAAAATCCGGATTTAGTTGTTATAACGTCATTAGAACTGTACAACGCGTCCAGCTATGCTTGTGGTTTCGGCATCATAATACATTTTGTGATATTAATTAAACAAGACTGAGGATCCAGTGATAACTTAGTTATACAATAGCTTTGATATATACATGAAAATAATGCGAAAATTGTTGGCCATAAATGACGAAGTCGTATTTTTCGTCTTCCTCACGCGTTTAATTGGCTAAAAACAGATGATTGTCATTTGTATCCTTGTGGTTAAAGCACTGTTTGGTACGGCGGCGTTAAATCTCATATTAAATTGTGTAACGTATTTAAACGTCAATCGGCTACACTATAATACGTGTGTGTGGTTTTGTTTCGCTTTTTTTCACAATTAACATTAAATAAGCTTTGAATAATTTATCCCGTCTTCGAGGTCGAAAAACAATAAAACTTAAATTTTTAAAAGATCTGTATACAGTTTATATTTTCAACACACATGTTCTATCATATTTAAGCCCCCCCCCCCCCAACTTGCAACGAATTGTAACGTTTGTTTTACAATTAAATTAATCAAAACAATAATGATGTGTTGTGTTGTTAAATAAGAAATTTCATGTTCGATGTTGCAACTCTTTTGTCAAACTTGCGTTAGGACTAGGCATTAAAAGAGTGATCACAAAAACTATTTGAACCGAAATATATTCCATCTATAATCTGAATTCCTTGAAACGTTTTTAAATAGACATACTGCCGGTAAATTTTGATGAAAGGAATGTTATTCGCGAACAAGTGCATAAAGGTTTCTGAGGTAAGATTGATGTTCCGAACTATCATTATGTAAAGAATTATAAAGATCCAAACATAACTCAATATTAACTTAGAATTACCATACTACCGAAAAACTTTATTTTGCAGCATTTTGGCTTGGATAATTCGTAAACACAATTGTCGTGCCATGAAAAATGTATTACTAGTGTTTATTCAGCGTTTGTTGAAACACAAGTCATAGCAATTCTGATTCGGAATTTTACATTTTTTGTAAGGTTTTGCATTATATGTCTATTTTCCCCATTGCTATTAAACATAACGTTTACATTAAATTAAATTGAGTAAGACAATTCCGGTATATTGTAATGGTTTTTATTTTCGGAATAAACACAATCGACATCATAAGTTTTCAAAGTGATATTGTGCCCATAGCTTTGTGTTGCAACGGTCGCAAGATATCTGTAAAAGTCTTGAATTTAGGTAAGAGCATCCATGCGAACCTAGAATAAATGTACTCTGTGCAAAATATATACATGGTGCAATTTGATTTTGATTCGCTTTATTATACACTGAATGTTGTTTCACTGTATACAGAGTTATACTTTTAAATGTACCGATGCTGCTGGTGTATAATACTAATTACTTGTTGTTGTTTTTTTACATACAATCTTTCAAACATTGGGCTATAGTGTACATTGGAATAACGTGCATGCTTTGCATGACCATGATTTCGGCGCACGCCATAGCTTGTGCTTACTGTGGTAAGACTTGCTGCGCTGTTCACCAATGCAAGGAGTACTATCTACCGCCTGGGAGTTGCTGTCTTATTATGGAGAGAAAACAATAATGTTTTCTATTTCATAGGTAAAACTTTGCGATTCGTTGTTAGTACATTCCTTTATTGTATAAGCAAGTGGTCTCTTGTCTGAGCACAAAACAAGTGGGTGGTTATAGAAGGTTTTCTCTTGATGACGTTATTGCATTACTCTCAAAAATGATTTTACTGAAATATATATGTAACTCGAGGGCTTTCTACAACAACAACTAGATTGTCTTTCTGATTGGGTTCTTTAATATGGAGTAACAGTTTCAAATAGAACCGCGAATATGATAGGTAACCGAAAAGAATACAACATAATGTATAGTAATACATAATATATATTACATGAATGCTGCAAAAAGATATTTTTTGTAGCCGAGCATAGTTATTAAACAAAAGAATATAACATTGGATTTTCTGCACGAAAATATAATTACATCGTCAAAATATGCGACTTGTTCATTGTCAACATCACATGAACCAACCTTTGTAAAGTTCTTGAGGTTAGGATATTGGATTGTTCTCAAGAATTTTGCCAGAATAGTAAACAATATTAATATTCGTATCGAATAGCATTCCCCGATTTTTAAATTAAGGCCTGTATGTCTTCGGGAGACGTTTAAAACAAAATCGTACTCACCGTTTGCATCCAGTTTTTGCAATCGTGTCGATTGGAAGCTGCATTGGGACATTTTACGCACATAACACGATCGTTATGGTCCCAATGATTCCACCCCGTGCACATGAGCAAAGATGTGTGTCTAGATATTTTCGAAATCGTTCCGAGGTCGTTATTTAGGGGACTGGACTCAATGCGCAATCTTGCATGAAGGATTTGACCAGCTCTTGTACTAATACTGAATAATTCCGACGAGTTTGTGAGGTTTCTGCTAATGGAGGCTTTAAAAGAGGACGACGTGGGGGGATTGTTGCAAGTCTGGCAAAACAGCATTCCACTCTCGAAAAGCTTAGTAATGAGCATCGATAGGATTCATATCTTGCCTAAATGAGAGCTACTGATCCTTTATTTCTGAGGTCTTTGCGGTTTTGTGGGTGGAGTGGAATGAGATTTGAAAGGTATTCAAGGCATCATCTGTGTTTCATTTTGTAAAAAAAGTCTGTGTTTCTGCCTTCTTTTTGAAAGTGTTTCCCTTTTAAGATAGCTTAATAGAGAATATATATTACACACGTTAGTGGCGGCGGTATATACATCCGATGCCTTATTTTGTACAGTTACTATTTATGCACTTTATGCGTTGGAGAAGTTACCCCAGACTGCGATATCGTGTTTAGTTTCACAACATAACTGACGGTGTGACCGACATTATATATATATACATCGGGTTATCTCGGTCTGTACATTCAACAGCTCCATCCCTACATTTACAGTCGTTACAGTCATCCACTCAGGTAGGTAGTTCCCTTGTATTGACACGGTTTTACTGGAATGTATGATCAGAATATACACTCGTTAACTTGTTTTACAAATAAAACAATATTACTGAATATTGATTGACTTATCGGATACTCGATTGTGACCAATCTTTGCCGAACATCGATTCAAATGAAACCCTCCATAATGTACACACCATGAAAACACTGCTTTCATTATAACGAAATGTACAGAAAATTCTCTTCTTATATAGGATTGAGTGTACATAGCGTTTGAAGCTCGAATCTGATTAACATATGACACGAAGTGCAAGATGTTATGGCGCTGTTCTATTAAACACTGATACAGAGGAAGCATTCGATAGTGTTTGTGTTTAAAACAATTTTTGACGATGGGACCGACATTATTTAACCAGAAACTACCCAGTGTGTTCGGGTTAGGATCAACCGATTACCTTGGGAGAAGGCATTCATACTAATTGAATTTACTCACTTGGGCAATCTTGTTTTGAACATTCAACAGCTCCAGCCCAACATTTACAGTCGTTACAGTCATTCTTGAATATCTGTCCACTCTGGTAGATTACTCCCGTGTATTGCCACGGTTTCTCTGAAATATATGATCATACAATCTAGTTATTTACTAGTTTTCAATAGCAAACAGTTATTATAAGATGCGTGATTGACTTTTGGATTGTTCATTTGCGAACGATCTTTGTTGAACATGAATCAAAATGAAACCTCCGCAATTTACATACAAAACAATTCTGCTTTTAATTAAGTCAAATGTATAGACAATGCGCTTCTTACAAACAAAAGTAGCACCATCGTGCTTGTAGCGAGAGTTTCACTTGCATAACAAATAACTATATGATGGTTTTGTTCGAATAATTAAAGGTCATGTACACGAATTGTATTGTTACCAATTGCGATATAGTCAACAATCGATCGCACAATATTTTCGTGTTTTCGTTTTACAACATTGCCAACGTAGGGACCTACATTATTAAAGCAAAATAATATAAAGCGTGTTTGGAATTAGAGTGAACATTGCCACTAGGCAAAGTCCTATTTACTAGTTTTGCTTGCATGGACAATCATGTTTCAAACAATAAAGAGTTCCATCCCAACATTTAGTGTTCTTACAGTCATCCATGAACGTCTGTCCACTTAAGTAGTTAATTCTATCGTATCGATACTGTTTCACAGAAATATGTAACCAGAATATACAGTAATATATTATTTGTCAGATAAAGATCTTTATAAATAAAAGCGTGATAGACTTATATGATCCCCCTTTGCGAACAATCCTAGTTTTCAAACCATATAAGCACTTATTTTCATAAATGCAAAGGCGTAGCAAATGCATAATTGATAAACGAAGGAAGTGTCCATAGTGTTTGTAGCTCGAATGTGATTTACATATAACAAAAACTATAATATTTTATGACAGTTTTCATATGTTTATCCGTTTTTAAATGGTAGAGGAAATGTAAGCACCTAATACAGAGGCATATTATATCGGTAAATATCGTGTTTTCAATTTAAAACATTGCCAACAAAGGGACCGATATTATTAAAACAGCAAAGTACCCAGCGTTTTTGGGTTTATGATCTACCCTTTACCTTAGGAGAAGCCATATGTTCTAGTTTTCCTTACTCGGGCAGTCTCGTTTTGAACATTCAACAGTTCCGCCCCAACATTTACAGTCGTTAGTGTCATCCTTAAATATCTGTCCACTCTGGTATGATTACTCCCTTGTATTGACACGATTTTTCTAAAATATATTATAAAAATATACAATCGTTAACTGGTTTTCAAAGGAAAGCCGTTATTAATTGAAGCGTGACTGAATCGTAGGCTGCCACTTTGAGAACAATCTTAACACCTTATCGAATCAAAGGAAACCCTTCAACCTAAACCGACCATATGGGAACTTGTTTTCATGATGTGAAACTTAAAGGAAATGCTTTAAATACAAACGAAGATAGTGTCCATAGTATTTATTGCTTGACTGTGTTTTCCATATGACGAACCTAAAAAAATCCTGTTTCTAAATGTTTATGATTTATGAATACACGATGTAATGTTAACAACTGAGACCTAGGAAACATTTGATCGGTCAATTCATGCTATTTTATCGTATATTAGAGTCACATAAACAACCAAACTATGTAATATGGATCTTTTACACACAATATTGCTGCTTCTTCTTGTATTTGCACGATAATAATCTGAAATATGAACTATATGATTCTTTATTCTTAAATATATTTGTATAAAGGAGGGATGTAGTTGATACTTGTTCGTAATTTCATTTCATCGTGCTTAAAAAACGTGTAATTTTGTTGATCTGGTCTCGTTCCTACCATTGAGTAATAAAATGGTAATTAAATTGAATGCGTTTTATTTCCCGTTTTTACTGTTTAATTTGAGTTGCAATGCTATGAGGTTAAATTTTATTTTCACTTATATGTATCATGAATATTGCTGGGCCATGTGGGAGGTTGAGCGCTCTAAAACCTGTTTAAACCACCCTTGCTTACTTAGCATTGACCGTTCCAAGGCGGTGATCCCAGCTTTATTCTACTATGTGTGTATGTTGTTTTGTATTGTGCCGTACTGTGTGTATGTTGTTTCGTATTGTGCCGTACTGTTTTTGCAATTGTTCACTTTTCACAAATAAAGGACCACGAACGTGTGTATAATAGGATTACAATACTGCTGGAGCGTGTTTGGAATAGGATTTAACATTGACCTATGAGATGGCCTACACTACACTAGTTTTAATTACTATGGCAATCACGTTTCGAACACACAACAGTGTCATGCCAACATGTACTGTTATGCCAGTCATCGATACAAGTCTGTATACGCTATTAGGTTAATTCCGGTGTATCGGCACTGTTTCACGGAAATGTATTATCATAATATGCGGTACTAAATACCTTTTTGCAATAAAAACCTTTATTAACAAAAGCATAAATGACTAATAGAATACCCCTCTTCGAGAAATCTTTGTTGCACGTCGATTTAAGTGAAAACTTCCATAATTTACAGACCATGAAGGCACTGTTTTTCATTTAGCCAAATGTATAGCAAATACTCTACTTACAGAAGCAGGAACAACCCATAATGTTTGCAGTTCGAATGTGATTAACTTATGATAACAATGGTAGTATATTATGGCATAATTCGAATGTGTATCATTTTTCGAACACGTTGTATAATGTTAGCATCTGATACAGAGGCATATCCCATCGTGAAATGTAATGTAAAAAGGGATTCTTCTGGTGTATTACGAAAATAATCAACTTCTGTGAATAAAGTATGTATAAAAAATGTTTGTTTTTTTGTCAGAATATGGTACCTAAATTATATTACATTTAGTGCATTTGCACTCAAGTATTTGTCTTAAGATGGGTTTTCAGCCGATTTTGATTTTTAACTAGTGGGTGAGGTTGAAAATGAAATAACAAATGTTCATGTTACACATTTCATTTGTCGTATAATATTTCAGGACAACAATCGATGCACAAATGTTTTGTTTCAGATTCCATTTTGGTATCCTTCAAATATGCAAAGTGTCATGGCAGATTAGCATGATGGTCCTGTTCTCCAAGACTGTGTGTGTGTGTGTGCATGAAAGTGATAAATGTCCAAGGCACGTGTATACTAATATTACATCGAGCAATTTATCTGAACACATTATTATAAGATTCTAGAACATATACTTCCGTTTTTACTGATAATATATCAAATTAACCGACCATAGGTATAAAATAAACCACACTGTTGAAGTTTTATCAATTTTCTTTTTTAAACTTAAATTATGTTAAAATATAATATTTTCTTCGTCTTCACTTATTGTCTTTTGTCTAAATATCATAATTCATATTTTTGCTGTGTTATTTGTACACACGTTTTGTATAAATAAAAGACAAAGAAAGTAAAAGCACTGTTCTTCTGTTGTTTTTCAGACTTGACAAGGATTAGTCGAACGATTTGTTATCGGATATAAGGTTCGAAGCTGTATAAGAAATACGTGAACACCATCGAGCGACACGGAATGTGTTGTTATGCAGCCAGTTAAAAATTACAACCGCAGTGACAGAAAGGTACTCTGCATCATTCGGTGGTGTTTACGGAAAGCTTTTTATCTTAACAAACTATGTAAACAAACCATTTTATATTTAATTTTGCATAATCAAAACAAAGTGTATGTATTAATAAAAGTGTATATTTATGGTTCTTGTTTCTATGTTATTACTGATATTGATTAGATGCATATGGAATATGATTCTGCATATTAATAAAACAGTGGTTTCATAACAAACAAGAAAATTCGTTGCATTGATATCCCCCGCCAAATAAATTGTTTATGGATGGGTGCATATTCCTTGATGTATGGTAGAATCCTCACAAAATATGAAGTTTCATGTAGAAACCTTCTATAATATCTGAGATAGTTCTAAAAAGTAACATCATACAAAAAACAACAAAGGGCAATAGCTCTTATTAAAAAAGTGTAGGGTTATGGTTCTTGTGCATGGCACATCTCCTCCTTGATCTCTACACATACATGTAGTTTTATGTTGAAATAATGTATTGAATCTGAGATATAGACTTGAAAAGTTACAACATAAGCAAACAGAAAAGGGCAATAACTCTGATTTAAGAAAGTGTATGGTTAAGGTTCGTATGCATTGCATTTCTCCTCATTGATATATATACACCCATGAAGTTTCATGTTGATATCTTGTATAGTTACTGAGATATAGCCCTGAAAAGTGTGTGACCTACGGACGGACAGACGAAGCCAATTATATATCCCTCCGACTTTGGCGGAGGATAATAAAACATAAACCCAATTATGCTTGTGTGTGGTCTTTTAAGTTTCTTTAGTTTCCAATAGCATGCCCATATGGGTTTGTTTAGTATATCAAAATAAACACAACATAAATAATTTCATTACATTATAATAAGCATACAAATCATACATTTTAAGTACAATAGTCATTCAGTATCAATTTCATAAAGAAGTACAGCAGTATTCACAAAGTAAGTTTAATTTGTCAATTTATGAATTTGCAAATTTTGCTATACAAACATATAAAGCACAATTTACAGTTAACAAGCTATCATCAAAATGTCCTGACTTTGGGGTTTACTATACCAACAAACATATTAAATTGTACTTATATACATGAACTCAATTTCGAGTTGTTCGATTTGTTGAATTGTCAAAATGCTTGATATTTTTATTTTTTTATTCAATCTTTACTATGATTTTTTCTTGCACTGCATTACTTGCATGATCATTTAAATAAACAAAACAGTTTTGTAGTTTGTCAAGACTGGTCCATTAAAAAGAGTCAAAAGAACATTACCTTATGACACGTTTCAACATTTTCTATTTCTGGTAAACGCGCGTCGTATACAACCTAATAAAAGGAGACGGATCCCGCGTTGGGTTTATCAAGGAAAGGTGGCTCTTGATTGCAGCCACTCAAACATCATTGACAATGAGGGCTGTTTGAGATCAAGATTAAAAAACTCATCTGTTCAATCTTTTTCACGGATAAGCAATGTGCAGTGTTTGTGAAGCGCAAAAGAATATTTTTATAATAATTTTTGCGCTATATTAGTGACATGTATTTGTATTTGTATTTGATAACATGAGATGTATCTAACGGAGGATTTCGGAGATATGCGTTGTATCACGATTTTATATTTATATTACGGAGCATTCCGCAGATGATCGATGTATCACGATTGGTCAGATCCTAACGCTTATCATCAACACTTTATCGAATACAGACTTTGAAGCAATCGCTAATTCATGTGTTGATAGATATTCGATTGGTTTTTAACACGCTGTGCTTAGAAGGTAAAAATGAAAGATTGGCATTGTGTTATGTACTACTTTGTTCGAGTATCCGTTCTTTTGCAGACGTCAGGTAAGAATAAGGTTTCTTATCTCCATGCTAAAACAATATAATAACATTGATTCATCAGCATTACAAGTATGCGAAATATTTAGAATTGGCCTTGTTCAAAGAATATCGATTCACGATATTTAACTTATTGTGTTATTTTATATACTTCTCGTATTTTGACATATACATGTTGGTTACATTTAATCAATAAAGTAATAAATGTGTATGACATTAGAAATTTATTTGAACTAATGTTGACCAACCCAAGCGTTGTAGATTTCAAATGGACTGTACATTCTTAATGGACCCCATGTGTGATCAGATTCAATGTAATAGTTTGTAAATTATTACATAATCAGAGATAAAGTACTTTTAAAATAGTGTGCGAATTCTGAAAATAGCAAACACAATAAATTATGATGTGCGTCTTTTTGTTTGCCAAAACGTGATCATTCCTTGTAGAGAAAAAATCTTATCGTTGAAGCAATTAAGAAATCTCGGCGCCTTGCTGTTTCAGCTGAATTTTTTTTTAAATAAATGTGCTATATCAATTGTTAAAGAATTGTTACACTGGTCGTTTCAATCTTTTGAAAACAGGAGAACACTTAATAAAGGTCAGAAGTTAAAATCAATTACAAAACATGTGTATCCAAGGGGTTCAGTTGTAAACACTGGGACACACATCGAACATTCATTGTAGGGGCCCACACAAGAAAGTAAAAGTTCAAGAACGATCAGACTATAAAAGCGTTCTCTTGTTAACAATGTGCTGCTCTCTTGGCATATACATATATTAGTAAAAGAATATCACCACACGTTCAATTTTGTATTATCGCAGTAAGATTTATCGTTCGACAGAGCAGTCGCTTAAAGAACAGATATATGACTGACGCACGCACCCGTGCGGGCGCGGACGGACGACGGACACCATGTGATCTCAAAACTCACTACGAGCACTAAGTGAGCAAAGTTCGTTGGCTTGCTTGTTCATCGTTTTCTTTTTCAATGAGGCAAACCTAAATGATGCACCGGTAGGATTTAAGTGATATTTCAATGTAGTTAATATGGCGAGATGAACGTTAACCTACTTTTGTTTATTAAACAGACGCTGTTAACGTTGCCCTTGGTATACCTGCCTACCAGACGGACTCGTTTTAAGAGTATATGGCGGTAGAGCGTGCCTTTGACGGGAACACGTCATCGGATTTGTATAGTGTCAGGTCCTGCACATCCACGTTGTCTTTCAACACGTCATGGTTGGTGAATCTCCAACAGATATTCCTCATTCGAAGCGTAAAGATTTACAACAGGAATCACGCCAGTAAGTGTGTACCTTTAATTT
>VMBQ01005791.1:16023-32200 GCA_007657795.1 Dreissena rostriformis
TTTTTTTTTTTTTTTTTTTAATTTAAAATGCTAAGTGGTAAATGAGGATAAATTAAATACATGGTTATCATCTATATAGTATCATATTTTCCTTGAAACACTTCCAAGGAATGTCATAATGCATTCTTGTACTAATGAATACTAATGATTTTTAGCTGATTCATAATCTTTTTGCAAGAGCAAAACAAATATTTGTTAGACTTTATCTTAAAAGTTACATAAGCATTGTTATAAACCATAATGGCTACCATCAATCAAGCTGACATATTAATTAGCCTTGCTCTGTAAAATGGGGGTTTAATGCATGTGCCTAAAGTGTCATCCCAGATAAGTCTGTGCAGTCCACACAGGCTAATCAGGGATGACACTTCCGTCTAAACTGGATTTTTGCTAAGAAGATACTTTCTTTGAATGAAAAATAAAATTAAAGCGGAAAGAGTCGTCCCAGATTAGGCTGTGCGGACTGCACAGGCCAATCTGGGATGACACTTTAAGCACATGCAATAATTCTGTTCTCCCCAGAGCAACACTCATATAAGATGTATTTACCAATTTAAAGTTGATTTTGATCATCTGTTTCAAGGCTTTAAAGCCCCATTCACCTTTATCCTTGCCTTCAAGCTCCAGCACCTTGAATAGAATTACCCAAATTACTTGCAACTTACATAAGCCTTGCCTTGAAACAACATGTTTGTGCATGGAACATAAATGTCAATTCTATCATTTAGAAACTAATAAAATATTATGCCAGCCTAAACAGTCATCCTTTCAAAAAAACAATAGATGTGTTTTTCAGAAACACAATGCCCCCTACTGCGCCGCTTTGATTTTTGTTGTTTTGTTGTTGACCTTTGACCTTGAAAGATGACCTTTACCTTTCACCACTCAAAATGTGCAGCTCCATGAGATACACATGCATGCTAAATATCAAGTTGCTATGATCATTATTGCAAAAGTTATGACCATTTTTCGAAACCTAAATGCAAAGTGTGACGGAATTTCAGACAGACGGACGGACAGACTGACAGACAGACAGTGCGATCACTATATCCCACCTTCGGGGGCATAAAAAACAAGGGCTGTTTGTAAAACATGCATGCCCCCCATATGGGCTGTCACTTGTAGTGGCAGCCATTGTGTGAATACGTTTTTTGTCACTGTGAACTTGACGGTGGTGGTGGTGGTGGTATCCGGAAACCATTTTACTGTGTCGAGTCACCGTGACCTTGACCTTTGACCTAGTAACCTGAAATTCAAAAGGGGTCATCTGCGGGTCATGACCAATGTCCCTGTGAAGTTATGTGATCCCAGGCCTAAGCGTTCTTGAGTTATCATCCANCCTTTTACATAAGGGTACATTATGGAAGGCCTCTTCTGTTGACTGTTGATATATCGGCCCTTTCATTGAAATGATGTGGGTTTAAATCATATGATATACGCTTATAAAGTTATAATAGTATACTGTGTGCTTGCCATAGTATGCTGTGTGTTTGTTTTGGTATGCTGTGTGTTTGTGATGATATACTGTGTGTTTGCCATAGTCTGCTGTGTGTTTGTCATGGTATGCTGTGTGTTTGTTGTACAATCCTGCAGGTTTATCTAACATGATGTCCTTTTCATTCGCTATGGTGTTTTTTGGTGTTATTTTCATTCGGAACAATTGGTTCTTATCAAAGATAATGTGAAGGATGCGTTCTTTGTATGATGCAACCATTTTGTGCAAATAAAAAATTAATGATATGGTGTGCTTGCAGAATAATTATATTAATCTAAGTTTCAAACACGTCAATCATTGCAGAAAATGTCTACGTTTTTGCAATGGAAACACCGAGATATTACCAATTTGAAAACTTCAACTGACAGCATAACACCAACCATTAAAAAGTAAGCTGAAAAAAAATAATGAAGGGTAACCTTTTACTTTTCTTTGCTATAATCGTTAATTCAAAACTTCAGTTAAGATTTGATAACAGGTTTTTGTTTTGAGCATTTCTCATCAAAAGACACACTGTTTGATGTCGATGGTAATGGGTATTGTGTTTGTTACGATGTTACATATTTTTTTTTACATGGTGTTTGCCTCTACTCGGAAGAACTTTGTTCGTACGTACTGATAAAAACTCAAAGTCAACGCATTCAAGAATGAAGAAGAACTCTGTCAGTGTCAGTTTTCAATTTTGGCAAATGGAAATGATCAGCAGCGCAAAAATGGTTTCCCCGCAAAAATATGCACTCGAATAGAACAATGACAACGCATGATATTGATGATACAAAATTTGTTCAACACATTAAACATCGAATATATAAAGAAATCGAGTCTTAACGGACCAAATCGTACTCTTCATCATCATCACACATAAATTCATCTTCCGACATTTTGTTATTGTGCGTGCGCCAGATGAATTTCCGGTTGTCGAGAAGCTTAATTTTTGTTGGTGTATTAACCGGGTAAGATTTTTCATTCAAATTCTCACATTTGATTTGTTGTAACTGTAATACCAAACTTAGTCGCAAATCAATGAAAAATCTATAAACGTCATAAGTATAAATTTCTAATAATATTTTTCAATAACTATGGAAAACAGTAATACCAGGAATGTAAATTCAAAATAAAAGCAAGGGATGGCCGGTGAAATTTATGAGAGCCGCTAACGAAACTTTATTGCAATCATTTCTTGATATAGATTTTAAAAGAAAATTGACAGTGTTCCAACATTTTCTGCTGAAAATGGTAAGAGGGTATACAGTGATTGTATTTAAAATTATTCAGTTCATCTTATTGATATTTTTTTGTTAATTTATTAAGAAATATTTATGTGACATTATTTTCTTGTCAGGAGTTGTATGTGCAGTATGAATAAATAATTCCAAAGTCAATAAATGCTATTGCAAATCTGGATCAGTGGATGGATTTTTTTCCACAGTTTTCCCCTTTGCTCCAAGTTTGGCCAGCATGTAATGAGGACGTTAAGTTTTTTAAATGTCAGCATATTTTCAAGAGACTGTACTTGAAAAGAAGAAGAGCGTGTTATATCCATTAGGAAGTTAGGTAGAGGGTTTTGTTAAGGCTATGTCAAACACATGTGGAGGAGAATAGTTAATACTGATCAATTATTCAGACTCTAAAGTAGTTACAGAGTTATGCTAAATCTGTATGCTGCAAATTGCTACAGTAGTGCAGCGATTTTTTCCTTTTTTATGAAGTACCGGTAAACCAATGAATCGTGGAAAAATTACAAAATTCCCATTTGCCGTCCGAAAAGCTCCCAATTCTAAGAAAAATTGTGTCATTTTTTTTCCAAAATATGGCGTTATTGGCAAGTTAACAAATAAAAGTGATAAAGTGTGACATATATGTGTAACCATGAGCATCTTGCTTCATGAGTGCTTTACAGAGCGTCTCGAGTTGTCACCGAAAAACAACAAACTTAACTAATGGTTTGCGAATGTAGTGGATTTTATACAATTTTATGTTGCTATGGACACATGTCTCATTCGTTATTCCAAGATGGCGGCCAATGGAGAAAAGAAATTACGGTTCTCTGCAAAAATGAATTGAATTTACAATTGACATCATATAATTACATGTAGTAGGGATAACTGAAATGTGTGTTTCCATTATGATTAACTATGGAGAGTAGGTTTTAGATTCAAACAACAAATATTGTAAATTTAAACAGAGACAATATTATGGAAACAAGTGTTTGTAAATTGGAGTTCAGTCTTCTTGCAAATAAAAACTCATGTTACACGATTATGGTTCGAAAATGGAAAATGACAAACATGGTTTGATTTATATGTTAGTTGATATGCGTCCAACCAGATATAATGATTCATTTGTCACTCTCCACAGTTTACTGTAAAAGCATGTACAAGTATAATGGGAGTTATTGAAATGTAAACAAATTAATTAAATATATTAAACTCTGTTAAACTAGAAATGGCGCTGCAGAGGCCGATGCGTATCCCCACGCCGAATGTTTGACCTAGGTGTGCCCCAGGGTTGGTAATGGGGCCATGCATAGTTGGGATTGACCGTATTGTCATAAGAGAAGTTCAGTATCAATTTGAAGTGAATTGGTGTAGAAATGAAGAAGTTATAGTAAAGGCAATTTTGGGTGGGTGTGACCTATGTGGGCAGGGCGCCCCAGGGTTGGTAATGGGGCCATGCATAGTTGAGATTGACCGTATTGTCATAAGAGAAGTTCAGTATCAATTTGAAGTGAATCGGTGTAGAAATGAAGAAATTATAGTAAAAGGCAATTTTGGGTGGGTGTGGTCTATGTGGGCGGGGCGCCCCAGGGTTGGTAATGGGGCCATGCATAGTTGAGATTGACCCTAATGTCATAAGAGAAGTTCAGTATCAATTTGAAGTGAATCCGTGTAGAAATGAAAAAATTATAGTAAATGGAAATTTTTGGTGGGTGTGGCCTATGTGGGCGGGGCGCCCCAGGGTTGGGAATGGGGCCATGCATGGTTGAGATTGACCGTATTGTCATAAGAGAGGTCCAGTATCAATTTGAAGTGAATCGGTGTAGAAATGAAGAAGTAAATGTAAAATAACCTAAAAAAATGAGTGATAATTTCTGACCCGGCCCCACCCCAACCCCCATAACTTTTGACCCAGGGGTCAGATCAAAATTCCAAATAGTGCAGGGTCGCACATATGCTCATAGCTACCATGTGTGTAAGTTTCAAGGTTCTAGTGCTAATAGTGTAGGAGGAGATAGTGGCCAGGACAGACGGACTGAAGGACGGCGGAGATAACCACAATATCCCCACCTTTTTTTCAAAAAGCGTGGGAATAATAAATCAATGACACAGCAATAACACTTAAGTGTGTATTTTTACATTGGGATTTATCTTCGACCATACTATATATATACACAAGTATGTTGCTTGACCTGTACAGTCTAGTAGAGACAGGTGTTTCGCTTGATCTGTACTAAATACACATACTTTTATATAGTATTAGTCACAAATGAGCACTGAACATTTAACCCCCAAAAGGCATGTGTACAAATATTTAAATGGGTTTGTGCAAATAACTACCAATCTAGCTTTTAAAAATATCCAATTCCCAAATAATTAATGTGAAGATTTCACTATGCGAATATAACCAATTTCAGGGTTTTAACGCTAATTTGTCCCAAATCAGGCTAAAGACATGCAGGGCCCTGGATCTCCCTTCCCCATCAAAAAAGTATTTATATCTCAATTCTATTTCAAGTAAATTCAAGTTATCAATATAATCGAAAATTCTCCCTCATGAGGGACCTGGGTACCTTCCCCTGATGGCCAGATAGGGCCCTGACATGTTAATGATGGAAAAAGAAGATGGTGAATGTAAAATATTCTCATAAAATGTGTAACAGTATAAACTGTCATGCAGTTATATACTGCTAAATATCATTGGTTGAAAATACAACTAAAATGCTACATTTCAAATGTTTGTGAATTTGGTGCATACAAGGGTTGGTTGAGCTTGAAACAACCGGTATTGAATATTTAAGCAGATACGCCGCTTTAATGCTCAACTCTCAACTTTTTTATTATAAAAAAATAGTTTCCATAATGGTAACAATAATTTAAAAAAAATATATATATTATTATGATGAATTTATTATTGTATACAAGTAATTTTATGGAATACTTATTGAATAAGTCATGATCATCAATATTTCAGGCAGATTTTCTTAAAGAACTTCCATCATATGATGAAAACAACTTCTCCAGATTCAACTCTGAAAGTGGCTTGAAGTCAAGTGTGAGTATAATATCATTATTTTGTAAATGTATATACTTCCTTTCCTAAAAAGGTACCTTTCCAATCAGCTATAATTTAAATCAATATTACCTTTTGAAACGGTTGTTTTAGAGTTCATTTATTGTAACTTACTGATTTTGTCAGCTCTTGCAGAAAGGAAACAAATCACAATTTGACCGATACCCAGACAAATTTTACCAAACCGTTTTCAAAGTATTGAGGAAAAAGACTGCAATTTACATAAAATATTTTATGCCAGCCTGACACTAATGCTTGAGTAAGTTATCAAAAGTTCTCAGTATATCAATGTTTTAGACCGTGAGCATGTATAATAATAATTAGTGGTTTGGTAATAAAACAAAGCACCACATGCTAAACTTGTCTACTTTTTGATTGCTATTAGCTTCATTTTAAAGGTAAAGAAGCCGTCGGTGTATATTTGTACCAAAGATCACCCTTCAGAACAAGGTACTGTGCTAAATTAATTGTTGTTTGAAATATTATCCTTGCCTTCACATTTGAGCCGTGTCATGCACAAATTGGTCTTGTGCCATATACCGCCATATGCAGAAATGGAGCTACACTGTCCACTATAAAGTCAAGGCTTAATGGCTTTATTAGCTCGGCTGTTTTTAAGAAAACCCGAGGTATTGTCATAGCCCTCTCGTCTTCCGCCGTCCGCGTCGTAGTTGTCCAAAAACTTTAACATTAGCCATAACTTTTGCAATATTGAAGATAGCAACTTGATATTTGGCATGCATGTGTATCTCATGGAGCTGCACATTTTGAGTGGTGAAAGGTCAAGGTCATCCTTCAAAGTCAAAGGTCAAAACAACTTTTTTGTTTTTTGTATGGTTTTTCATGTGTATCTCATCGACCTGTACATTTTGAGTGGTGAAAAGGTAAAGGTCAATGATGACCTTCAAGGTCAAAGGTAAAAAAATAAAAAATTCAAGCACCCACAGCTGAGCGTTGGCACCCGCTATGCGGTGCTCTTGTTACCAGACAGGGTAGCTTCTGACCAAACAGCGCATATGGCATAAGACCCATTTTTGCATGACTCTGCTCATTTGATACTGAGTGCGGAAAACATGCCACATATCTATAGGAAAAATAGGTCTGTGACAGAGCCTGTACATGTGTTGTCTTGAACAACTCTCTTAACATTTTCTAGAGTTTTAAACCTTGTTCCATGTCGTATATGTTTGACGGATTAAAATATGATTACAATGAGAGATCAGTAGATGTAAATAAGTGAGCACAATAAATAAAAGCAATAATGTACGAAAATACCTGACCAAATGAGCCTCGCTCTGTGAAAATGGGGTTTAATGCATGTGCGTAAAGTGTCGTCCCAGACTGCACAAGCTAATCTGGGACGACGCTTTACGCACATGCATTAAACCCCGTTTTCACAGAGTGCGGATCAAATCTATTTATTTTAATATTTTTTTCAGTGATAACTACTGAGAAGACCAATATTTTGTTGCGATATTTGCATCAACAATGGGACAGAAAAGTATGGGTATTGCTTTTAACATGACTTTATTTTAAGAAATATGTATTTTTTGTTGTCTTTTATAGACATATTGTTTAAAAAAAAATGAAACCTATTAACATTTGTGTTTTCAAATTCTGAAAAATGAAGACAGTAACTACAATTCATTATTCTGCACAAATTGTTTTTCGTCACACATCGTCTTCAATAAAAGATTTTGAATCATGATGCATGGTGTTGATTTACAAGCAGTTATATGATTCTTATATTTTCCATTAAACAGAATTGTACGAAGCGTGATTCAGCAAAAGCCAATCTTGAAGCATCTGAGGGACCATGCCCGGTGAAAATGGCTCGACTCTCACAAGACGATTCTACGTAACCTCTTGGTCTTGTGACATTTAGAAATATTTTAACCTTGTATTCAGCACCCGGTACACAACATAGCAAAGGGCAGTGTAACCTTTTCATGATTAACGTTCAGTTATGAAGCAGTGTTCATCAAACATATGTAATAAGGTGTAATCAGTTAATTTAGTTTCAGTTCAAAAGCAACCCAACTAATTAAATACTAATAATTGGTTGGCTTTTTGGAGATTGATGTCATAAACCATCATGGATGATGTAGGAGACTTCCTGTGTTCATTGGTAATCCAAAAATATTTGAAAACAAAATAGGGTAATTTGGAACGTCAATAACCATCAGATGGACTACAGCATTGCTTACGCACAAATATGCATGTGATAGTTATCAATTACTGATCATGGGGTTTGTATTAGTGATTTTACTCAATGTATATTTCTTAAAATTGTTGTTTTTTATATTTTGTATTATAAACAAAAGTGCTGATGGTTTGGTTACTCGGGGTTAATGGAGAACAATAGGAGCCGGGCTCTGTGGAAAAGGGGCTCAATGCATGTGAGTAAAGGGTCGACCCAGATTAGCCTGTGCAGTCTGGGACAACACGTTGCGCACATGCATTTAACCCCATTTTCTCAGAGTGCAATCCATATGCTTTCATTCGACTCTTCCAAAGTCTTTCCAACAAAATGTAGTTATGGATCTTTGTAAAGTGTGCCATGTACAAAGTACAGTTGTGTATGCTTATTGTTTTTACAGAAACCTGTAGTGTTCGCATGGCCAGTGTGTTATACATGTTTAACACAAAGTCTTAATGAAGGCTTGTTTTGTTTTGTGTAGAATATCTTCTTGCGATATGTCTATAATGCACATTTAAATTTTAAGTTAAATGTTTTTATGCCCCCTTTAAAAAAAAAGGGATATATTGTTTTTGGCCTGTCTGTCTGTCATTGTGTGTGTCTGTCTTTCTGTGTTTTTGTCCCAAAACTTTAACTTAGGTTTAAGTTTGGTCATAACTTTTGCAATATTGATCATAGCAACTTGATATTTGGCATGCATGTGTATCTCATGGAGCTGCACATTTTTAGTGGTGAAAGGTCAAGGTCATCCTTCAAGGTCAAAGATAAAAAATAAATAAATGAATAAAGTGGCGCAGTGAGGGCATTGTGTTTCTGACAAACACATCTCTTGTTCATTTTGCTTTTCCATCTCAGCAGATTCTTAATATTAAATATTATATCAAGAAAGTATAGCATTACAAAAATAGCATGTCTATTATATTCAGGCAAAAATTTAGTTTGCACTGATGATATATAACACTTCATAATTATTTGGGCATCAGTATATCATCGTTATCTTGAACAATAAATTCCTCTTTATTTTTTACTTTTTCATAGACCTGTCTCTTTTTCTATAATTTTTATTGAATTTAATATTAAATTGAAACTACAATATTTTGAATTTTGTCCATTATAAACCCCAACATTTGCTCCAAACACCTGTTTTCACGTGTTTCTATCAATTTTTATCTTAACAGAGCACAAAGTGCTCAAGATTTGTTTAGTTCCTTTGGGTTTCAGGTGAGCGTCTAAGGGCTCTTGGTCTTCTTGTTTCTTCAAATAACATTGTGAGGTTAATCTGTTCTTGTACATAAATTATTCCTAATTCATCTTAGTATGTTATGTAATGTTAATCTTAGAAAGAAAGTTTTTCTTATACTACTGCTAATGTCATGTTTTTTTTTGCATTTAATTCATGTATTGTTAAAAATGAAAATGCTCTTTGAAATTGGTTTAAATTGATGTTTGTGATATTATGCCCCCCTCCCCCCCCACCCCCCTTTGAAAAAAGGGAGTATATTGATTTGCTGGATGTCGGTCGGTCTGTCGATCAGTCTGTCAGTAGACCAGTTCGTTTCTGATCAATAACTTGTGAACGGATTTACCAATTGGCTTGATACTTCCCATTTAAATTGGCCTTTGCCAGTAGATGACCCCTATTGAAATTAGGGTCACTAGGTCAAAGGTCACTGTCACACTAAGAGTGAAAATTGTTTCTGATCAAAAACTTGTCAACAGAAGGACCGATTGGCTTGATACTTCCCATGTGCATTGGCGTTGGGAAGTAGATGGACCCTATTGAAATTGGGGTCAATATGTCTAAGGTCAAGGTCACTGTCACAATAAGTGTGAAAATTGTTTCCGATCAATAACTCGTCAACAAATTGATCGAACGGCTTGATACTTGTGCATTTGCCTGTTTCATGGCCTTGTTGNTTAATTTGGCGAAACTAATCTGTGTATTTACACCTGTATAAACTTGACAGTGATGTGTGATGTGTTTAAAATGAATGTGAATGTTGCATGCTCAGATGTGTAATTTGTTAAGATCTGAAATCTTATGCTTCATCCGAATATAAAATTAGCTGCATCATGCAAAAATGGGTCTTACAGCATATTCACGACAGTGCAGGCTTGTCTGGAGCTACGCTGGCTGCATATGGGCATTGGCATAAGAACTGATTTCTCATGACGCTGTTTAAATATGTTCAAAGCATGTTTTTACCTTACCAGATGCCTTGCATACCGGTATATACGGGTAAATAACAAATTTTAGTTGTGATCAGTGAAATCATAAACGTTAAAGCTCCTGCACAGAAAGAACATTTGCATTTCCAGAAGTAAGGATAATTGGAGTGACATCAGCAACATTGAATCATTGAAAATGAAATGAGTTTGCCATACTTTTCAGACAAGGTGACTTCAATCAACCTTTTGAGATACAGATAAAAAACAAACTACATTTCATAATACCAAGTAAGCTTCAACATGAACATTAAAATGAGTAGGAAATGTTTGCATTAATGGATACATGTATAACTATGGGCATATACATGCAAATACTTAAAAGGTTTATTTCGTAATTCAAATAAATATGCTTGTCCTTGTACATGGGCTTTGGGATTACTAACCACACCGAATTACACCAACTTACACATAGGCCTTTTAAAGACAAGTGTTTTACCTGGTCTATCAAACAATCAACTGCTTACTTTTCAGAAGATCTTAGCACATTGTCAATCATATCTTATTGTAAGATCAATCAATTTGTAATTTTAATGTGTGATGTGTTCTGTCAGTCACTATTAAAGCACATTTGTAGGTCAGTAGCATATAAGTGATACTTTTTAGTTGAAGTCAAATAAGGCTGGACACTGTTGTTAACGGGACTTGTTCACAGATTTTTGTATATTTTGACGTGTGTCATTTGATGTTTAAACTAAAATAAAATGAACAAAAGCAATAAAAGATTTCATCATTTACAAAAATCTTGAATACCTATTTGTTATTTCATGTTAGCGGTTTTTAGTACCATGTTTGTAAAGGTTGGCTTGCTTCTGTGAACACTTTTGGCTTATGTAGTTTAACAATGTATTTGTAAGCAATTTATTACCTGTATAGACATGATTGTGTATGAAAGGGCCTCGTAGTTTAATCTGCATTGTGTGATCTTTGTTAATATGCACACGTGTTATTGTTTTGATTAATGTTACGCTTCAAGTTAGTTTCATATTATGTTGATTGAAAATATGTGTGTTACATGATAAAATCCATAACATAATGGAATAAAATTTCAATCTATATTAATCTTGTGTTTAGTATGCTCACCAATTATTTTTATGTCCCCACTGAGTGGGAGGCATCAAGCATTGCACCTGTCCTTCCGTCTCTATGTGCGTACGTCCCGAAGCTTGTGTTTTAACTCCTATTTAACTACTAAGTGGATCTTGCTCAAATGATCTAACTCAAATGACCTTAACCCTTTGCATGCTGGGAAATTTGTCGTCTGCTAAAATGTTGTCTGCTAAATTTCTAAAATGAGCATTTTCTTCGATTTTTTTTCAAAGAATACTATCAGAATAGCAAACAGTTTGGATCCTGATGAGACGCCACGTTCTGTGGCATCTCATCTGGATCCAAACTGTTTGCAAAGGCCTTCAAAATCCGGTTCCAGCGCTCAAAGGGTTAATGTGTTGATGATAATTAAGAAAGGAATTTTGGCTGCTAACAGTTTTAACAGAATTATTGCACTTTGTTTTTTTGTCCACTGTAGAATCTATAGTTGATTGTCTGTGTGTTAACATGTGGAGGAATCAGCGTCTGTGACACATTTCTAGTTGTCATATTAAACCAAATGCCTGTGAAATTAGTGCATGTAACTGCAGAGCAACTGTGTTGTGTTCTGAGAAAACTGCATTACGCCCAGTTTTCTCAGAACGCGACTCAAATAAGTAAGTGGAACAGTATCTACCATAATTTACACTTAGTAAATTGTTTCCCATTGATTGCATTCACTGCCAGCAAACAATGAAATACTGCATTTTTTAAAGGGAATTAATCTGAGTAACTCTGTCGGTTGGTTTGTTTGATCAGTCAATGTGCACAATATGTTACAAGATTGTGGGGCAAACGACTCAATTTCTTAAGCTGTTAACTTTAAATATGACCTTTAAGTCTAGATATGCAAGACATAATTTTCATGCGCAGTGATCCACCTATTTCTAAGTTATGTGCCCTTGAACTTCAGTCATGTGCATGGCTGTTTCCCCAATGACAAAGCGGTGTGGGGGTATTTGTCATTTTTGTTACAAAGGTCCTGCTAAGTTTTGTCGTAATATTTCTTCTAATGATGTCTTGGCTGAGTTCGAGAATGGTTCCCGTCCGTTGAAAAACATGGCCGCAAGGGGGCTTGGCATTTTTCCTTATATGGCTAAAGTAAAACTATGTAAACTCTCTAGTTGATATTTTGGCCAAGTCTGAAAATGGTTTCAGAAACATCTCAAAAGTTGCTGATAGCAGTTCAGTTCCCTGAAATCTTGGGTGAGCGACTGTGGGCCTCTGGCCATCTTGTTGTTAGCTCTTGCTCAGTTTTGAATGGTCAATCACTGAAGTGCAAGTACTACGTATCAAATAATAATATACATCTTCATTATGCAGGTGAAAATGAAGAAAAGAACACAACATTACAATTGAAATGTTTATTGTGAAAGACGTAAGGTACAAAATGTACAATAAATACAGTGATCTACATCTACTAAATCTAGTACAACATCATAAATTGTAATGGCCTGTCGTCAACAACCATTCGCACGTTAGAATTAAATTATTTCTGAAAAATAAGAATGCTGTATATTTTTATCACGCATAGTGCACTAAAATTACCACATTTTGTATACTACAAATGAACCACGCTCTTTGAAAAAGGGTTTTAAGCATGTGCATAAAGTATTGTCCCAAATTAGCCTGTGCAATCCACACAGGCTAATCAGGGACAACACTTTCCGCCTAACATAGATTTTCATCACAAAGTCTTCCTTTGCACAGGCTTATCTAGGACGACACTATGCACATGCATTAAACCCCCTTTTCACAGAGAAAGGCTCATAATTATGTAGTATTCATGCTTTCCAGCATAAAGGGTCTTCTCTTTTAAGTCAAAGCCTTAACTGGATTTTTGCTAAGAAGAGAATTCCTTTAAACAAAAATAGCATTAGAGCGGAAAGTGTTGTCTCTAATTAGCATGTGCAGACAGCATAGGCAAATCTGGGATGATACTTAATGCACCGGCAGTTTTCCCAGCAATTGAACCCTGATCCTAGGATTTGTAATCCAGTGCTCTACCAAATGAGTTAGCAGAAAGGGGACTAAAAAAAGGATGATTAAAAATAAAAGGAAATTACCAAAAAAACTTTGTAACAAACATTTGTTTTCTTTTGTGTTTCCATCTATCAAAATGTTGATAAAAAACACACATTACATGTACAATGACTTCTATTCATATTCTGATTGGGTGGTCTCCCATGCCTGGATAATACCATCAACCCACTATTCAGACCATTTTATAAAGACCCATGAATGGTTGTATTAGTTGAGTTTTACTGTAACCAATTTTTTTTTAATATTGTTTCTTTTTATTTCAAGTATTTGACCCAAATGGACAAATTGTATTACTTAACTGTACACCTTGCATGAGATAGAATGCGGAAACAGTTTTCAAACTCTTTTCAATTCACCAGTAATACACATGTTATAATGAAATACACATTGTAACAAATTCTAACAAGAGCACCGTCGAGCGGATGCCAACCCTCGGCTGTGGGTGCTTGGATTTTTTTTTTGACCTTTGACCTTGAAGGTCATCATTGACCTTGACCTTTTCACCACTCAAAATGTTCTGGTCGATGAGATACACATGAAAAACCAAAAAATAAATAAAAAAGTTTTTTTGACCTTTGACCTTGAAGGATGACCTTGACCTTTCACCACTCAAAATGTGCAGCTCCATGAGATACACATGCATGCCAAATAGCAAGTTGCTATCTTCAATATTGCAAAAGTTATGGCCAATGTTAAAGTTTTCGGACAACGCCGACAACGCGGAAGACGAGAGGGCTATGACAATACCTTGGGTTTTCTTAGATATCAGCCGAGCTAATTAAAATTAATGTTTAATTTACACAGGATATGCAACTATTAAATGCAGATCAATGCAATAAATATAAATAAAGTAAATAAGTAATTTGTAAACAAACATCTCATTCAAATGACTTTGCATACTATTTTATTGATATTCATACAGTTATTGTCTATTATTGTGCTACAGACACTTACTTTAATAAACAACTACTGAAAAAAAAAAGTGCCATATTTCCTTTTTGCAACATGCTCTGATGCTGATTTTTTTTTCACACCAACAAATTGGTGTCTATTATAGCCTGACATATTTTATAAAGTAAAGCTAAAATTGCAGGACACATTATCTTTCTATGCTGATCACTACTGTCAAGGCAGTTAAAAATTAACTGTTTATAAGTAGGCCTATACATTGTATGTACACAATAAGAAGTCTTCAACTATCAACAATATGTCTATAAAGTATTAGAAATAGCAGTATTCGGGAAATAAATATATTGCATATTTATTTTTTTCAATAATGACATAATAGGTTATACATTACAAAATTAAAAAATATATTGACCTGCTTAACCAAATTATACCAACTAAAGATTGCAACATAATATTTAAGCTTCCTTCATTTATCTAAATTATGTACCTGTCATTTTATCACAATTGTTTGCATCCAATCCAAATATTTTTTAGCTAGTTGTTTTTGTGCACTACTCGAAGAATTAAGTTCTTTTGTCTTGACTGACTCTTCCTCCTTTTGAGCCCACTCAGAAGGCTCAAATTCAAGTCTGGTCTTTTTCTGGCGCTGAGTTGCAGTGGCCCCTATGTGACCCCTATCTGGGGAACCTGGGGACAAGTCCTGGCTGTATACACGGTACAAACTGTTGAACACAAACCGCCTGAAATTAACATGCATAAACATATTTACAAATTTATAAACACAACAAAATCATCACAGGTATTAGTTTTAACCTTTTTAAATTAATCTAGATTGCATTGAAAGACTAACGCTTATTAAAACACTATTGAGTCTGTTTTCAGGGTATAACAAGTACTTGGTGTCTTCAACAGAAGATCTTGAGAACACTCCCAGAAATCAATCCTGGGTCACCCGATCACTTGTTGGACACCATAATCAATACACCGAAGCAAACTCTTACAAGTTATTGGCTTATGTGATCACTGTATGTCAGTACCTATGATACCACATAGCTTCATGTCCAGGGAATGTCGCTATCAGGTCCACTATGTATCCTTGCTCTTTCTCCAGGAGGTCTGTATACTGCAGGCTGAGTTGTTCACTCAGTGCCTCCCTCTGCCTGCACAGGGTGGACAGCAGGAACTGGCGATAGTGGTAGCCACAGGTGTCGGACACGTGCTGGCTCACCCAGCCCTCTGTCCGATGTAACTCGCCAACTAAAACCTGCAACAATACAGAGGTTTTGTTTGTTAATTTATTCAGATATTTGCAGTATCGAACAGTATCAGTCATTTCAACGTATTTAACAGTAGTACAGTCATATCACTTTTCCTTGGTAAGCTGGTTACAAGTACTAAGTGCAGCAACTATTGAATTTGGTAGAAAGGCTTGCATGGGATGCTATAGTATTTGATAGAGAATTGCATATGAAACTATTTTATTTAATAACAAAAAACATCTTCGATGAAAGTTAGACTGTGTGGTTTCCATGATAATCTAATAAGTTTTAAACTGTCAAATTGCACACACTACACTACAATTGCACACATGACTGTAAACCGGACCACACAATCACGATGGAGAACGTGAGGAGAACGTGAGGATTCTGGACCGTGAGCCATCTTGGTTCGAGAGAGGGGTCAGGGAGGCTATTTACATCCGTGCACTAAGACCGGCGCTAAACAAGGACGGGGGCCGCTACCAACTCTCGCACACCTGGGACCGTACGTTAACATCGCTCACCCCGACAATTAGCGGTGTTAACGGTTCCCAACAGTAGAAAATCATTCTGCTGATGAAGTCCGTAGTACACGGACGAAAGCTCCAAGTATGGCTTTCAATATTTAGTGTGTGTAAATTGACAGTTTAAAACTTATTAGATTAT
>VMBQ01005792.1:0-21258 GCA_007657795.1 Dreissena rostriformis
ATGTAACACGGTGACAAAAATCCAGATTCTACTAGTCCATATATTTAACTAAAATCCAGCGTTTTTATCAGAGCGTAAACATTTGCAGCCGACACTGGGCGACCTCTACAGTAATTGCAAGCAAGTGTGTAACATTTCTTACGAAGCAGACATGTTTTTTAACAGTACAACTTGTAAAAAAAATCAACAATTGACGAAAATGTACGTTCTCTGGTAAGAAAGAGTAGGTTCATCAAGGTTGATGAAATAGATGTGAAGAAACATCAGACAGAAGAAAAGACAAAGAGAAACTTTGAAAGAAAAAATAAGTTGAGGAACTTGACAGACAGCTAGGTATCAAAACGTTTACTACATTTAATGTACAAATGAACTGCATCGCAGATAAGCGTGTTTTTTCTCTAAGTCAAGACTTTCATCACCAAATAATATAGTTGGCATGGTTGGAGAGGTATAAGAGCAATTGTGCTGAAAAGAACTTCTCTTTGGCGTGTAAATCGTTGACATTCTAAGAAATTATGAGAAACTGATTCGATTGCACCACATGTACACAAGGGTGAAAGTGCAATATTGCACTTAAATAGATGTTGATTAAGTGAACTACACTTAGTTCTGAGTTTCGAGTGAGCCATTTGTTGGTTCCTTTCACCATAATAATATAAAACAATCGGTTTTTTAACATCTATATTTAGAAGATGCTTAAAAGAAGTAAGAGAGGCAGCATTTCTAGTATCTAGAGGAAGCATGTTGACGCACTTTCTGGGGATGTGGCTGCACTTTTGGGATTGTATTTATTGCTGAACATATATTATGTTGACACAACTTCAGGAGATATGGTTGAAATATTGTAAGGTGCATCTATGGCTTAAATGGTCAGGGGGAATATAATGTTTCTGCAAAGAATAAGAGATTTATTCAGAGGAAACGTTTAGAAATATATCGGAAATGATGTGGGTTCCTTCTGTCGATGAATATGTGACTTGTTTTTATCCAAGTTCCTCACCGTTTTGGTCTTCAAAATAATATTTATAATTAAGTCGCCCATTTCACTGTGCAATAATTGCAACAGGTGACATATTCATAAGGCTACTGTATAACTGCCATTTACATAAAAGATGTTTTAACACAGCGGCAGCCTGCATCACATCTTGTAGAGGGATGCTCAAAATTTTAGAAGCATCTATTAGAGACACAAGAGATTAATGCTGTTCTGTGCAAGTTATACGTTTTTTTTGGCATTATATAACTTGTTGTGTAATACAACTCAAGGTAATGAAAATCGGTGCACAGAAGGATACATAATATGTGTGGTGCTTGGTCATAAAGTCCTTTCTACCGCTTCTCTCTGATTCAAGTATGTCAGTTTTCAGTTACTGTCATACGTATATGCACTTGTTACTGATAAACGAGCTAACCCAAACAAACCGTGAGTTAATTTACTTTATAAAACGACCGATAATCAAACTTAACACACACAAATAATATTTACATGTTCTCTACGCATAACTATTTTTTCATATTTTAGATTAGAATGCCTGTTCCCATCAAACGTCGGAGGAAACATCTAAAAATTTTGGGTATTAAAATGATTCTTGAATGAGAGAACTTGTTAGAGTCTCCAACAATTATGTGTTTGCCTCACAAGGCTGTCAAGTTATGTGTTATTATCTCTATTGTTTTGATGGATCAAAACATCTATTCCACTTACTCTGACGTCTTTGTCTGGTTAACGTTGATTTCGGAAAGTCAAATAATTCAATTGAAACTCAAAACCATTTTGTTGGGTTCAATTTGTATGTATTGATCCATGCCACAATAAAGATAACTCAGTCTTAGTTATGATCACTGATCATAAACTTAGTATGGTCTCTTTAAGTATATATGTCAAATTGGAAGTTACAACATGAAATCAGTATTCTTTACCCAGCCATTTAGTTATCTCAAACTGGGTGCAAGTTGCCATGTCATCACACAACAATAAAGACATCTTTGAATATACTGTTCATGTCATCGTCTATTCATAATAAAACATTCAAACGGCCCAATATTTGGTAAAACAAATATAATGATTAGTCGAGTGAATGGTACCCCATATAGTTATCAATAAAGATTATGAACTGCGTATGGGTCTAATTGGCAGACGAAAACGCAAATTAAATATTTGCATGCATGTTGTCCAATTGAATTTGAGCAGTCAAACCCAGAGAAAGACAAGTCAATTTGATAATATTTTTTTATAGAACAAGTTGAGTTTCTGATCGATAAGAAGTCGTAAACATTACAGGATGTTTTCTTAAAAAGATAATTGCGCATGTGAAATTTTGCTTACAACTGTTATGTCTTGTCACACGATAAACAAACAGAAGATTGAAACAATTTGGAGTGGAGGAATACGGATTTAGTGACCATGTGGGTTGAATTTATAATTGAGCATTTTATCGAAAGAAAGAAAAGGAAATGAACACTGTCTTTTAATGTGTCATTGATTCAAAACAGCACACAAAACATACACAAAACCTAACGACTGTGATAATGCGATATATTAAAGCATTTAGAGAAATCATATCATCTGGCAAATAAAAACAGATGTACTAAAAAAGAAGTGTTATTTACCAGTCGTGATATTTTAATCAATATAAACTAATAATTGTGAAAAAAAAAAGTATTTTAGAACTTTTCTTTTTTCGTCATTCGTGGTTTACAGTCCCTTTAAGTTTGACATTTGTCAAACTTATGGACCATTTTACACTAAGAAATTAACATATTCACTATATAGGCAGGATGAAGTTTCGTAACCTAGTTTGTCAGGAATGGCATTAGCGGTTTCACTTAAAATTACAACATATATACACCATTGTGTTTGTTTCTGTAAACATATATATATATACGTCCCCATTGCAAAGAATTTATGAATATAATCGCTACGACGCTGCGTTTTAACCGGGAATGAATATGTTCTATGAGGTTCAAAGTTGTTGAAGACGTATTAATAATGACAGTCATCATAAGAAATTTCGCAAAATATTTGTAAAATACGTGTTTGCTGTATTGTTCCTTATTGTGTCAAAATATATTACTTTGTTTGGTATCAAACTGTTTGTTTGCGTTGAATCCGACTTTATTTGACCAGAAAATGATGACTTTATAGTTGATTCCGAGTTATATGACCTACCTCCAAACATTTAGTGATATAACACATTTCTATTGACGTGATATAAAAATATACTAGGCAGCGTTATATCAGGCAGATAGCAATATTAATTTAGTGGTATGGCATGTATGTATATAACTTTGCGGGTTCAAGTTTTTCGGTTAACTTGTTGAAGTGTGGCTTAAGGGGTATCATTAAAACTTGTTAAATATTTCTCATTTTAAAATTATCCAAAGGGCAAAGTATAAGAACTCTCGTTTGAAATGTGTTTTATTATTAAAGGCCGTTTTACACTTAGAAATGTGGAAAATATGTAATGTTGAAAGGTAACAGTTCATCCAAATTATAAATGTGCATTAACAAATACATATGTAAATACCTTGTACCGAATTCCCTTCACCCCCTATTTGGATTTCGTATGGGTTTTAGGGGTTAAAGTCACTGTTACTAAAAATAGCAAAAAAGGTTTGCACTTAGGATTTCATACGGAGAGGGTGGTGACATGGTCATGTATGTGAATTGTTTCTGCTGAATAACTCAAATAAATTAAGCTATGTGTAATGAAACTAAATATAATAAACATCTTATATCAAGTCGTCGCTAGGGTTGCCTGTGGAATGCATGGGTTCAAGGTCATGTCAATATTAATTAAAATAGAGAGAACTATTTATTTCGCTTATCAAATAAAATAACACAATAGGCTTTTGACATGCAACTGCTTACATAAGAGCATTCTATCAAACCTTTTATTGGAGATTGCAGATAAGGTCAATGTCCCTGCTAATAATTATATGGATTCAACTCAATTATTCTAGAACAAATTAAGTTTTTAATTGAATACGTTAATAAGTGCCATATATCCAAATCGAGCAATGGTTAGAGAAAGGGGTGTGTGGGCTTAAGATAAATGTCATTTATATTAAATATTGAAGAATGTTTTGTACTTAATAGCTTAAAAATAAAATGAGCAGTCGTAATGAAATTGGATACAAATATTCCTAATATCCATGGAATATATAAATATAATGGGTTTGATCATGGTTACTGTCACTGTTACCAAACATACAACACAGATTTCTGCTTACTATATCGAGAATGAATAAATCAATAATGAGGCAAGAATATATATTCATAGTACGACAATTTATGTTTTGTATATGGTCACGTTGGGTTAAGGTAAAGAGTCAAGCTCACTGTAAGTGAATATATGAAAATGGTTTCCACGTGAAATCAATGTTAATTTGTCACATAGGATATTTCTAAAGTAGGCAAAATACCGAAATACTTAACTTGATGACTAAAATAACTTATCGATTTAACTAACCGTTTGTTAAAGAAAGACACGCCAGAAACTCGGACGAGAACAAGTAATGTCGAGCGCGCTGTTTTCCAATAGCTCTTGTTTTGATTGTATGATAATTTAGTTAACACATTTCTTTCCGTTTAAAGGTTTTGTTAACCCATTTCTTTCCGTTTAGAGGTTTTGTTTTCGATAACCAAGTTTAACTTTAAATATGGTAAGCCTGTTTGCGCTTTTGCTTCATTACTGAACAATTTTCTTTAGAAGTGAAAGCTATAATACACACTTCCATTGTCTTTTTCTGTGCGAAGTGTGAACTATATAAACAATCTTTGGATACTGCACGACTTCACTTTTGTGTCGAGAGCCAAATCTTGGAACTGATTGGGTCGATTCATTAAAACTTGGAATAATAAGTGTATATATGGATTAGAGGATGGTGTACGTCCAATGCTGTTGCAATCCATTTGTAAATAACGGAGTTATAGACTTTTGTTTACTTGAAAATAAGCAATCTTGTTATATTTCGTTCGCCACAACCTTGAACTGCTTGGGAAGATTAAATTAAAACTTGGTATGAGTGTATATATGGATAAGGGGATCATGAGTGTCACATTGCAACGAAAACTATGTGTCAATAACGGAGTAACGACCCTTTTTGGCTTGAAAAAAACTTTTTAGATAGGTTTATTTCTGTCTTGAACTGTTACTAAAATAAATATGAGCCACAGCCACGAAACTTACCACAGTTGTTCTCAATCATCTGGGGCTGAGTTACATTAAAAGCTTTTTAATCATATAGGCTATGTAAAGGCCACATACTGATGTCAAATATCACACAATTGATGAATTATTTTAATTTTAGCCACTTCGTCATTGTGCATTAAGGAATTCTGTAATAACTTTCTACAATTGTTCTCCTTAAACTGGATGTGTGTCAAAGGTACGACTCAGATCTCTAGGGCCAAGGTCAAGGTCACACACTGAGTTTAAATGCAACAAATTTGATTAAATGTATTTGCCTTTTGTGTTAGGGTTCTACCATACATACAGGTTCTCAATCATCTGGGACTGAGTCACATGCAAGATCCATAACCCTAAAGTCAAGGTCAAGCTCACACATTGTGGTAAAATATAAACAAATCTGATATAATTAGCAACATTAAGCCTTTATTTCACTATACATCAAAGGTTCAGCAATAACTTTCTAAATTTGTCCCCCTTTATTTTTGTTATTTTTGCATCATCGTATCCAACGAGCTGATGCTTCATCTGCAACAGTCACTTTTCGCATATGTCCTTAACTTTACTGGAGGCAAGGTATTATGTTGCCTTCTCCACGACACATCACCTTAATGGGCATACCTTAGCTCCCCGCAAACCTATGGCACCAGATAACTTTGGCTTCTCACTCCCACTAAGCCGATTGAAGGCCATCGAAGATATAATCGTTTTCGAGGCGCCAGTGTCAGTTGTAAAATCAACAGGGGTATCTTCAACTGTTCCCTCTTTGTACAGGCCTTCCACATAGTCTCTGCTGTTACACCTGCTCACTGGCTTTGTAGCTGTTGTGGTTTCCTTATGACCCTCCAGTCCCTTATCATTTACATGGACCTCCCTATGGCCGCAAGGGCTGATCCTTTCCCGTTTAAAGGCTTCTGATTTTCTTTTACTGCTTCGTTTATGCGTTATTTTTCACTTGATTGGGACATTCCCCCGCATAGCGTCCCTTCTGCTGACAGCTGAAGCAAGAAGCATTCTTTTTGAAGGATCTCCTTTGTGGCGAGATTCTCTCCGCCTCCAGCTTTTCTTTTCTCGCATGCAGCTCTTCAACTGTTGCTGCTTTGATTTTGATATCAGCTTTGTTTCTTACGTTGGTTGATCTTTGCATTGACCCCTTTTATTGTGAACGCCTTTTCTCCCTCGTCTACAGCAATTTCAACACTGTCTTCGTGTTCCATTCTTCTAGAATTGTAACGGTTCGACCTTTCAGCTCTGTTTGCACCCCGAATCTGCATCAGGTAAACGGCGAAATATACCGCCTCATCAATATTTCGCGGTTCTTTGTTAAATTCCACCTTGAATTTAATGTCATCGTCGCTCAGTCCATCGAGGAACCTTCGTACTAGATCTTCGTACGGCGATCTCTCCAGCAATGAGCTTTGTCTTAGAGTTGCTTTAACTCAGTTGCATACTCCTCGAGAGTATCGCCATGCCGTTGTGACCTTCGGCTGAACTATGACGCAAAAGAGCGCGGTGTTTCAATGATCCTGAAACGGCTGTCTATTTTTAACTAGTGATTGATAGTCATTTTGCATGTTTGGAGAACGTTGCGAGAGGGCAAACTGGGCTGCTAAACTTTCGAGTCTGGGCAGCAACTGGCCAAGCATGTCATCTCGGTTCCAATGGTTCCTTCTTGCAATCGCTTCGAATTGCGATATCCAAGTCGCCCAGTCCTCTTTTCCACTAAATGACGCCATTTTCACGGATGGAAGTCTTGGCTGCTGATTTGGTTGATGCTCCCCAATGAGGACATTACCCTGATTCTCGTATCTGACATGGGCGCTTTCATACCTGGTATTTCAAACCCCAGGTTGCGCATGCGACTGTCCATTGACTTCTTGACGATCATAATTACGGTCCAAGGCTAGGTCGTTGCTAAGAAACCCCAACGCTAATGATTCCGGCTGCAAGTCCTCCACATCGGAATCTCTGTGGCCGACTTTCGCATCAACCCGGAACTCGCCCACACGGCTGTGTACTGTAGCAACACACGTGGTGTTGTTCGCGTTGTAAGCAGTCGGTGTTTCAACTCCGCGACGACATAACGCAAAACAGACGCCATGATCGCCATTTCTTCACGTAGCGCACGAACCCCATGGTCGTTTACAGTTTGACTTCCGAACGAGAAATCCGAGTACGATTCAGGTGTGTCGTCATCGACGCGAGCTGACAAACAACTTCTGCCACGAAAGAATACCTCACTGTCGACCGCCCTCGGGTTACTCATATTTTACTTTTATGACTGTAATAAATTATTGTATAGAATAAAACTGTTTAACCCACTGTTAACAGGATGTGTATTGTAATTATTATTATGTTTATTTTTAAACACACACCTTTTCCATTCAAAATCGTGTCACAACAGATTACTGATTAATATATTCGTACATCAAAATTCGTTTGCTAAATTCTTTTGAACGCGATGTTTGCCCCGAAAAAGTGCATGTCGTATGTATCAAATGGTAACGTTATAAAAAATTATTATGTTCTGTTTAAAAGTAGATTAGCGTCGGATTCGTATCGCTGGATTGAGTTTAAAACGTCAATCCCACCGCTGCCACCAAACATGTTTCGCACCTCTGCTTTGCGGTGCACAGTTTTTATTACGCGATTAACTGAAACTTTCAGATATCTGTTAGTTTAGTGTTATGCGAGTTCCATATGTTTTCAAATAGGACACGAGTCGAAATAAACGTTCAAACAAGACAAATAATCGCAGTGAATAACCCGTAAAAGAGCAACACATAGTAAGTTGTGTGTAACCGCCAGCTTCCCGTTAATTATACTGGTCGAATGTCAAAGGTAACTTACTAAATGTGCTAAAAGGGATGTACTTGTGTTGGGTTAACGGAGCAATTTGAGAGTAACATAGGCTTAAAACAGGGCTGTTTGGTTTCGCCAAAATTGTTTACTTTTTTCATAAACGAACTAATAACGTACCTTAAAACTAAAGGGACACGTTGAATTTAGCATAAATCTTGTGATATTGAAATGTTAAGCCTTATTTTCGCTGACGACGTCGCACTTCTGGCTGAGACAGTAGTTGGCCTACAGAGACAACTGAACCTACTTTACGATTTGTGTACCGATTTTTATTTAACTGTAAATATCAGTAAAACAAAAGTTGTAGTATTCAAGAACGGCGATCGCCTAGCAACAAATGAGAAATGTTACTACAGCGGTAATTTGTTGCCCGTGGAACAGACATTCACTTATGTCGACGTATCGTTTTCTTCGTCCTCGTCGCTGACGTATATGGATGAAGCAAATAATATTAAAGGAAAACGGGCAATAAACAGTATTCTATCATCTATGTCCAATTATTGCCAACTGCCAAATTCAATTTTCTTTAAACTGTTTGACTCAAAAAGTGTGCCAATTTTACTTAACTGGTGTGAATTGTGGGGTTTCAAAACCAGAAATTGTATAGAACAAATACAACGTTATGCTTGTAAAAGATATGCATGCTTAAAAAAAAAAAAACACCAAATTCTGTCACACTTGGTGACTGTGGTCGTTATCCGTTATTTATTAATGCGCAAGTAAGGTGTTTAAAATTCTGGCTTAAAATATTCAAAATGCCTGACTCTAGATATGTACGAAACGATTATTTGGTTGATACTAAGGTCTATCTAACTGTGAATTGGGCAACGGTAATTAAACGTTTATTGCATAAAAATGAATTTGGATACGTTTGGAACAACGGTCGTGTACCACATTTAAGTACTTCCTTAAACGAATTTACGATGCGTCTCAGAGACCAATACATCCAATCATGGAGTGAAACTATTAACCATTCACAAAAACTGAGTGTGTATAAACATATAAAGTCATCGTACAGTCATGAAAGGTACCTTGACATTCTATGTATAAGAAAATACAGGCATTGTTATTCACAATTTAGATCAGGTTATCATGCACTTGAAATAGAAAGGGGTCGGTATTCTCATATCCCAATACATGAAAGAATTTGTAAAGTTTGTAATTATAAACAAGTTGAAACGGAATATCATTTTGTTCTCAGCTGTCCAATGTTTAAGGATTTGGGGGCACGATTTATTCCGAGTAAATTTATTATAAATCCCAATGTAATGCAATTGCATATAGTATTGTCAAGTCAAAATGAAACTTATATTAAGGACCTAGCATCGTATATTTACCTTGCATTAGTAAGACGTAAGGAGTAACTTACAGTGTAGGGTAGCTTCTTATCTTTTACTACCTTTCCTAATATGTTAAATCTATACCAATTCATGCTTGATGATGTTATGTGCACACATGCTTTTGTATATATATACTTATGTTTTCTTAACTGTGTCAGGGGCCGGTGGCCGGTATATCACAATAAACCTTTGTTGTTGTTTTGTTGTTTACAGTTTTACACATGTGATGCACAGTCAGTCAGTTCTGCGTTCTTTCAGAATTTATGTAAATAATACAATAAAAGTTTTATTAAAGTTTCCAAAATCAGTGTTTTTTATGTATACAATGTGTATAAAACTGGATTATTACTATGAAACCGATGTGATTACGACATAAAGGTATTTACTTCGAAACATGAATGACTCTCGACAAACATTACGTCTATCCTAGATCTTGACTTAAGCTTAACTGCCTACTATTTTGACTTATTTGTTCAATCCTGAAGACCAAAAGTCACCAAGATTCTGGTCAGTGACCAATGTTCTGCTCAGTGACCAAGATTTTGGCCAGTGACAAAGATTCTGGTCATTAATGACCAGAATTCTGGGCACAAGTGACCAAACAAATGACCAAGAAATTGGAACGAAACATGACGTCATTTACCAAACGTTATAACAATAAGACAAAATGGCGCCTTATTTAGAAAACAAAGATAAATACAAAGTTTTCAAATGGATGGCTCACTTTAAGATGAAAGTTCTGGTGATGTTATATTATATAGACTCAATTGTGAACATTTGTCATTTTTTTCTATAAAGTCACATAATGTCGCCAGAATGAACAACTTCAAAGGCAGTCAATTTAGAAGGCAAGTGTCAATGTCACACCTGGGGTGGGGTGTATCATTGGTTTTAACATATTTATTCTAGAATGTGTCACAAGATATGTTACAAACATATTAAGTTTATAGGATTGGAACAGTAGCAAAGCTAGTAAGGTTCCTTTCCTTTAAGGTGTATCATTATGGCTGTGTTTCAGACCTAAAACTCAGGTTAAGGTCAAGGTCACGAACTGAGGTCAAATGTTACAAATGTTGATTACATATGCCTTATTTTGTTAGGATTCTATCATGCATGAATTTCCACAATCATCTGGGGCTGAGTCACCTGCAAAACACAAAACTCTAGAAGCAAGGATTTGCACCCATCCATAAACACATTTTATTTGGCGGAATATATCAATTCAACGAATTTGCTTTTTATTTTATTACATCATGAAGCAACAACTTCCACTTACGAAATATATATTTAACACCTATTTAAACGGAGCAAATAGAAAGTACTTAGTGGACGAAAATAGTATGCATTGATATGTTTAAATTATGTTAAATGTAATGTGATTAAATGCGTATTTAATTGTGTAGTAGTTTGAAATCATCTATATATTGCAAGGTTTTTGAGTGTGATGTCTATACAATCATGTCTACATGTAAAAAACACACATAATTTTAGTTATTTTTAAATATTTAAATACATTTTAAAGAGAGAGAGCATTTTTACTCACCCGGGCGTCTGCATTGGAGAACGGCTTTTATTCAATTAGTGTGTGCATTTGTATATATCTTTTGCCACTTATGTTATGAGGTTAATTTTGTATGGGATTTACCAATCGATTATATCTGGCCAGCATATAAGCAAAAATATGCCCCTTTGGTAACAACAAAATTGTCTTAAGTGTTTCATGCAAGTTTATATTTAGATTTACGCTTGAAAATGCAAACACTTATTTGAATGCAGTTTATTTCGTTTTATGCGAAACCGCGTAACTCCAACCACCATTTTAGTATATTAATGCCAGCGTCATTACTTCGCTCATTCCTTTTGTAATTGATAAAAAAATAACCATAATCACTGGGAAAAAATAAATAGAAAGGCCTTAACAAATCAAGCAAGTGGCAACATAATTTCAAAGACTGTTTTTTTTTTTAATTACAATAGTACATACATACGTAAATACAATTGTGCATTTTTCCTATAATTTGCAATTCTTGCAGAAAATGTCTGTGTTAATCAATAGTTTCATATTAAAATTGTTGTTTTATTTGTCGTGTTGAACAATATGTAAGTTGCGACATTAAGGTAGTATATATCATTTAAACTATCTTTTTTCCCGATGGCAAAGGTCAGGTCACAAAAAATTCAATACAACTTATTATAATAACTACTATTTACTCAACAACTACAAACAATTTTAGCATGAAACTTGGTATTCATTTTTGCTATATATTGTATTTTGTCTTTCTATCAATACCATCCTCTGTTTCCCAACCTTCCGTCTGTCTCGCAATGTTTTTCATTACAATGTAAATAGAAAGTGATGATGCAACATGTTTAACATAATAAAAGTAAGGAGAGGGCTATGTATAACTCTTTATTCCTTCAAATCTAAACTATCAAATGTAAATGTAAATGAAAGCAATGATGCAGGCGACTCCAGTGTTATACTGCGAAAACATTGTAATGGCAGTAATATAATGTGAAGTGTTGGCTAAGTGATGACAGTTGTCTCTAGTGCGGGTTTCTGTAAAATTGTTGTCTTTAATTAGTTCCAGCTATTCACAGAAAATTAGAGTGATGGAAAAAAAACACAATTTAAACTAGATTGTACATGCACAATGCTGTGTATTTGTTACTCACTGTATTGTTGTACGTCCCCATTTGAAGGTTACATTGTCCTCGGTGTTTTTTACACGGTGCCTCTTGATTTCGTTTAGAGTTGATATTACTTTGTATTTACACAGACATTGTTGATCACTACAGTGTCGATCACTGTGAGATATTGATGGCCTAGAACCTGCAATGATAAATATAAAGTTTCAAAGCTACAAATATTTTCCCCAGAACCGTTGAAAACAAAACGTTTACATATATATCTTCAGCTAGTGAAGGTCGGCCAACCAAGAAGTCACAAGTGGGTTCCAAATAGCAATGGAATTTTAGTTCTACCTACAAGAATAGTTGCGACCAATAAAAGCATGAATAACGTTTTTGCTTTTTGGACATCAAACACCAGTTTAGTACTGGCTACTGTAACAATCAAGAATGATTTCTACAGTTTTACTTCTGAAAACAAATATACATATTATGACGAAAGGATTCGTGGTCTAAATAGATGATTTTGCGTTTCTTCACTGCTACAGTATAATTACCTCCCTTGATTTATACATTTGCCAGGTAAACAATATGTAATTGCAGCTTGTAATGCACAGAGTAAGTAAATTGGCTGGTAGGAAGTTATTTATTAAGCATTGTTAGAACGTTTAATATTTGAGGAATGTTTTAATAAAACCCTACATATATATTCGGATTGTTTCAATCCCCTGAAAGGTCACAGGGGCAGGTCGGACCATAAAGACCTCGTGAAGAGGCCGGTAGGACCTGTAAATAAACTCTGATTTAAAAAAAAAACGGATTGTTTCAATGGCAGTGAAGGAGAAATGCTGATCGGTAAACTTCGTCTAAACACGAAATGCATTCGGAAGCGCAGTAGTTTACGGATCCGGTCTTTCCGTTTGCTAGGTGGCGCTCAGTTCGCCAGTAAATTAAACAGGTTGTAGATCGGCAAGTTAGCCAGTTTAACTTCTGAAGAAAAGGGACGGTACTCTAAAGAACAGTAATCTGAAGCATTTGGGTCTTTACGTTAACTTCGAACGGTGCTGCCCGGGCTTCAGAGTTCCAGTTGTATGGTAAGAGGGTCTTCAGAGGGTTGGAGTCTACGGACGTCGTACAAGGCAGTGACGGAAGTTTCACCTAAGGCCTTGGGGTAACGAAGAGCTTGGGCTTCATTGAAGCTGGAAGACGTTGGAAGTCAGTAGCTTCACGGAGGCGGAAGCCAGTAGCTTCATGGAAGCCGGTAGCTTCACGGAGGCAGAAGCCAGTAGCTTCACGGAGGAAGAAGTCAGTAGCTGAACGGAAGTCATACCGTATCTTCACGGAGGCAAAAGCAAGTAGCTTCACTGAGACGGAAGCCTGTAGCTTCACGGAAGCCGCTAGCTTCACAGAGGCGGAAGCCAGAAGCTTCACGGAAACCGGTAGCTTCACGGAGGCGGGGGTCAGTATCTTCACCGAAGCGGAAGCCTGTAGCTTCACCGAGGGCATGGTGAAGGGTTACGGCTTCATTGAAGCGCTTCATTGAAGCTGGGAGTAATAGATAGTGGAAGCTTCGTCGAAGGCATCGGTCCCCTGTTCGTCGCGTTGTAAAAATCCATAGCAACTTGATTATGCTTTAGTTTTCTAATCAAAAGGCCGGCAGCCTGAGGAAAATTATTAATTATATTGTACCTAATGAAATAGTAAGCATTCCGAGGGCTTCGGAAGGCACATCGTGTTTTTGAGGTCGCGCACACAGCGCTCGGTGGCGGCCTCGGGAAGTCGACCGTTCGCGTTACAATATCAATACCAATACTTGTATTGTGTTTTACATTTGAAGGTTACGCTGTCCTTAATATAAGTTCACACTGTAATATTAGGTGTCAGTAAGATTGGATGTTACTGTTCAGCTCACCTGAGCAAACTTTCTCACACCGAGATATTGGGATACATTTATGTAAATCGTTCTGGACAACGTCCGACAGGCAACTTGTTCATCACACACTTATACTGTATGAATCTTGTATTAAAGGGTTTGACATTAAGCTGCAGATAGTGGTTAGCAGTGCTAAAATATTTTCACAATAGAATTATTGAAACACTTCTCTGAAACCACAGATCCCGGTGAGTGTATATCTGTTATGAAACATCGTTTAATAGTCCTCTACAAATTGTGTTCAAATAATGTTCCAGAGGTCGAATCGAATCCGATTGGCATAGAGCGGTCACGTGTCTATGGTGTATTTTCCATACACCCCGAGTAATTTCCATACACCATGACACACCTATCAACGTAAAACAAAATGACGTCTGTTCGATAAGCTGCTAGATAAGCATTGTTAGAAGGCTATATGATGTTTTTTTTTTTACATATGTACTGGGAATCAATTAAAATATCGATTGCAACTGAAACTGTGCTGTATATTAGATTGATGACAACATTTCAGCTTTAACATGAGTCATAAAAAAATATATATATATATAAACGATACGCTTACCTCAATGACAACTTCAATCCAATGCTTATTATAATAAAGTTACAACGATACGCACTTCCATTTTCTGTTCTTCCATCCCTTTCTCGAAATATATTTAAAACCACACTTTTAATAACATTTGTATCGAATGCTAACAATTCTGAATAAAAAAAAGGATTTACGCAGTCGTAATCCTCTCGGAGCGAGTTATTTTATTCCCATCGAAGTTTACAACTATGCATGAACACACACAATCCGAAATACGTTTTGGATTCGTTTGATAATTTAAAAATTATTTTACCTTTTAAATGCATATTCCACGTCCGACTTGTCCTTAAACTCCGAAAATATAACATAAACAAGTGAGTTTCGTCACATTAAATTACGTCACACGAGATACGTCATAAATTGCGTCATCAACTGAATGAAAAAAATAGTAAGGAAAGCCGGTTCGGACATAAATATATATAAAACACGCCAAGGAAAAGGTAGTCGGTGAGATATAATCGTTACACTGTTAGTAACTGATGGTGTATGGGATATACACCCTCAGTAATGACATACCATACTCGAGCTTCGCTCTCGTATGGTATGCAATAACTGAGGGTGTATATCCCATACACCATCAGTTACTAACAGTGTAACTAATAATACTGTCTGGAATGGTCTTAAGAAAAATACCTTAAAAATCAATTTATTTGCTGGTTATTGATTACTTGTATTACGATCATTTTAATTATTTCCAGTTTGAAAGTAGGTCATGTCTTCTCAAGACTGATGTTATGATCACTAAAATCACACAACACATAATTATGTTGTTGTGTTTAGGGTTTATTAGAGGGTTTAACAAATGTATAATAAGTCGTTTATTTCTTTAAAAAAAAAAGTATGTTACGTAAACATGAACAAACGTTTTGTTTTACCATTCAGAAACTGTGTATGGAACAATCATTTGCGCATAGTAACAAAAATTAGCGACCAAACAGAAGAATATGAGAAATATTGTACATGATACAGCTTACCACGAATAACTAAACCTAGACAGTATTTTGTCAACACATTGCCAATTTAAATGCAGTTTGTGTTGTTATGTCCGAAACTAAACATCTAACTATTGATATATATGTGTGTGTGTGTGTGTGTGCTTGTGTGTGCGTGCGTGCGTGCGTGCGTGTTTGTGTGTGTGTGAGCGCGCGTGCATGCGTTTGTGCGTGCGTGCGTGTGTGTGTGTGTGTTTGTATGTGTGTGTTTGTGTGTGTGTGTGTGTGTATTTCGGTGTTTATGAGGTCCTTCCACGCCTTAGGCTATATTATGTGAGGACTCGGAGTGTGTCCCAGCACTCTTACTTTATTAACGAACTTGACTCACAAAAGTTGGGACGAATTTTGAATTTGTTTTTTTAATTGATATATGTCAGTTTTAATGTTATCTAGTGCTCTGGGTGAAAGTCGGAGTACCCGGAAGAAACCCCACCGGTTCGGTATGGTGGCCACCAACAAAACTCACATGTTGATTGAAACGGGGATTGAACCCGNTATATTTTTGTTAGGGGGATCATATTATTTATTATGTATTAAGGGGACCATTCCGCAAAAGCTTCATTGAAACCGTTGTATTTATGCTTTATAATCTCACCACTATACATTTAGTAGGAAAGTTTTCATTTATTCAAAATGCCGTGTGCTCTTAGAAAAATCACAAACAAAACGCACATGTTAATTCATAATTATTTTTTTAATTGGTAAACACACGATTGAAAAAAGGCGATGATTTGCTAATATTGCAGTATTATTTATGGAAGATTGACACATGCTGATCCTCTATTGCATTTTTGCATTTGGAGGTTCATTCGTGTTTTGCGGTAAACCAACCTGTATCTAGATTTAGTTCGTCAAGTACGCAGGGTCATTTCCCGACATCATAAACGTGAAGAAAATATGAAAATTATATGTATACATGATAATAACAAATAATTAGTTGTAAACGAATTACGTGTGACATACGCATGTAATAATTCCTACATTTACATACTCGTAAACGGCATTGGAAGAAACCAAACGGGATTCCCTGATGTTGAAATATAATACCAAAACATACAGACATGTCCAGCGAATATATCACGTATTCGGCACTAATATAAGCAAGCTCGTCTTTCGATCGCCACAATGCAGAAGATTAAGGCGAAAACCTCATGAAGGTAGACTGTAATATACAAAATTTCACGTTTGCGCATTATGGAAATATCCGAATATCCATACTGTCCGGTAATCGTGTGTGTTCTGTAATCTTGTGCAATTCGTTGTAAGGCAAACTTTGAAGTTTAACCTGTTGTTTTTTCGAATATTAACAAACGTATGACAGAAGGAATTACCAAAACAATTTGGGGAAAAAAACATGTTTTTATTCATTTTATATTTATATATATAAGCATATATATATGCCTATGAACACAGTGTTACTCCTATTTTTTCATTACGATTTGCTACCTAATATTCCTAGATTTGCACCTTTCTTTTAAAATTTAGTACATTAAAACCATACGCTTTTTATAATAATTGCATTACAACCTTCTTAAAGGTATTCAATTTGTTCTGAGCGGTAAAACATAGTTCGTATACCGACGAAGTTGAACCTGTTCGCCGAAAATCTGAGTCAAATTAAGTCGACCGGCATGCGCAAAGATCGCATATTTGTTACCTACTGAAATATTATAGGAACAAAAAAAAATATAATTAAATGTTTAAGCATTTAAGTTGCCACAACAAAACAAATGCTTTACCGTCAACGTCAAAACACCCAAAGGATAGGTACCGAGGAATGAAAATATCTCTGATAATAAATGGATAATTATGCTATTTAAATTTTCAATACAACAGATATGTATGCTTCTTTATTAAAAAAAAACAACAACAATTGGACACCATACATTTACATTATGCACATTTCTACTCAATTTGCATTACATGTCGATGTTACTTCGATCTCCATTGTTATAAGCCTATTGAGTCTAAAGTGCCAAAGGTTACCAGACTGCATCGTAGCAATATACACACGGCTTCTCAATGTAGATTTAGCCCAAAAGGATTTATTTTAAATTGTATGATAATGACTTTGCCGTAAATTCGTTTTAAAAGATACCGATATATACACTAAATAGTTGAAGCGCCGCGATGTTCCAAAAGCAGTGCATTTAATAAACAATATGTATCTATTTAGTGTCAGACACTATTAACATCATATGCTCAAAGTGCTCCTCTCTGCCCGCTACGGTGTTTATAAAGCAGTATTGTGAATGAGCGATAACGATCTAATTAATATGACCTGCATATGTGTAAACCGCTAGTGACTTCTATGTAGAGCCGTGATTGTGTTCTCTGTGGATATCGTCGATTATGATCAGAGGTGGGATGCCACCGGAGGTTTTGAAATGCATGAAAACAAATGTGCCGTTCCCCCACCACACACCCCTCCAATAAAACGCGTTAAAGAGTCATTCGTAGAGAATCAATACTTATCAGTATATGGGAACCAAAAAGTAACAATATACTTTTCCTACGTACATTACCAACCTAACATATATAGAATAAATACGTTTGGAGTAAACTGGAGCACAAAACCTCTCCAAATAATATATATCACTCAATGAATTGTCAACATACTGGCGCATAACCTTTAAAGCGTCATATTTCCCTGACACTTTCAGAAACTGTATTCTAGTGCTTGTACAAAACACCTGTGTTTCTATTTATGTTATTATCAGTCAAATAGGATTCGTAAAGCAACAAAATTCCAGTCAAAATTGGAAAGAAGTTGTATGTGTTACATCAATAAAATAAGACCAGATTAAATCAAAGAGACATATGGATCTGTTTTGTTTTTTAAGATTGAAGAACACAAAATATATATCATAAACAAAATACTTTATTCGTGTCGTAAAAGAAAAATTAAGATACTTGGCATATTATAAATCGTTTGTTCTTTTGATGTTGATGCAATACATTAAATGATATTCAAAAATAAAGGAAAGCATTTTACATGGCATTTCATTTTTATTTCATGCTATAGTAATTACGATTAATGGGTATTTAGATAGTTTACCCCCCGCCCTCTCCCCGAAAACATCCATATAGTTCCTCTAGTCCACTTTACGAGACGGAAAACTAGCAAGAAATAGTGTTTTCAACCTTATCCGTATTGTCAGAATTAATCAGATGACTTAAACATCATAATTTATTCTGATATTTAGTACACAAGACTAAAAAGTATATTATATGTTTGTCATCTTAATCTCACTTCACATACCGGAAAAATGATTTATTATTACATTAAGTTAACAAATTGTATACTTCATAAACGTTTTAGTAACACGATGCACACGATAGAAAGAACAATGTTTTGCGAAGGAATTTGAAAAAAATGTTTTATCTGTAAAAACGTAGATACTCCACAGACAAAAAACAATGAATTCTTCAAATCTTGTATAGCCACCACTTGTTATATTTACTCCACCTATAACAACACATTGTTTGACATTCAATTTAAAGTGTTTTGCATGAAGACAGTAGACATGCGCAAAAACCAACATATCCAAGGGGACTATTTGTCCTGGTGTTGCAGCACGAGTTTCATGACCTATAATACATTGCGATTTGATTTCAGGAAATATAACCAGTTTTGTGGTAACATATTAAAGAAATGTACCGGACACTCCAGAAACAGTTTTTAAAATATCCACATTCACACAATCGTGCCATTGCAACATTCAAACATCCAACAATTCAATACAATCACAACTATAGACAGATATCATGAAATCATTGTTATCATGTACACACATGACATAATAATGTATTAAATGAATCTGGAACAATAATGGAACCAAATCTAAATTAACTTAACACAAGGAAATCACGTACAAAAGTGGAACAGCTTTACAAAGAATGTATTTACTGAAAACACACCTTTAATAGTAAATACATTGTTACATGTTATTGTATAAGTGACTAATAATACAAAATTATTCCGTTATTAGCAAAAGAATAATGTTTACCAATGAAATACAAATGTAAGCCTAATGAATTTATCTCACCTGTCTTTTGTTAATAAAGTTCAACACTTCACGAGAAACTAATTAGAACATTGAGTGTTACACTACCTGTTAAAGGGCTAGTATGGTATTCCATTGACAAAATTAAGATCAAAATTCAATAAATTATTAGTAAATAACTACATAACAAACAGCTCATACATTTATAAATGCTTAGTAAAAGAAAATATAATTAAGAAAATTTATCTACGTATTGTATATGGCATCGGGAAATATGTATCATTTCATGTTTTAAATAAATAGAACTTCCAGTACAGTGGTTTTATAAGAAACAACCAATGAAGTGCAAACGAGAGTTTGAATCCCACTAGAGGCGTGTAATTAAAGACAACAGTCTGATCTTTCACGTTCAAGATTATTGAAACTACACTTTGTACAAGCGTCACAATTCAGGGTTCATTTCAGGTTGAAATTTCAAGACAAAATTCAAGTTTTTTTTCAGTATTTTGCAAGGTCAAAAAGCAGAATTCAAGAACTTTTGCTCTGTGTAGCACTTATATTTTACTCATTCTCAGAATAATTACAACAACACCAACCACATACAATGAAAATAAACGTTTATCAATATTGTGCAATTATACCAAACACAACAATGTGAAGTTTTGTGGTTAAGATAGGTACTTTTATCCGTCCTGATGATTCACCTCGGCTCTCCAGTGTTCCAGAAAAAAACAATTTCGTCATCTGCACATAGTTATAGATAGATCGCTATTTGATCTCGAGTATATCAGTTGTTTTTCAGAATTTTGCAAATAAATTGCAATGTTATAATAGATATAACAATATAGGCGAGGTTATCTCCCCATGAAATAAACCAACTGAGCTATTGAATATGTATGTGGATCTGTTAGAATGTCATTTGTTATGTTAGTTGCTTAAGACGATAATTTNTGCATTCGATAAAGAACTCACATATGATACTGTCTTGCGCATGCACTTTATTATGTTTCAACCGTTTTGTTACCTTTGTTATTAGTTCGGGATATGAAGAGTATGTGTTTTGTCTTATTCATGTCAGGCCAACTTCCTCTGCTTATCTTCTAAACTAATTCGTTTAGCGCCTTGAAGTGTATGTTTACTTTTGTATAATTTTCAGGTTATTTCCGTGAAATTTTATTATAGTTTTAGCTTTAATCATTATTTCATAAATTGTTAACACCACTGGGGTTTCTGGCCTTTAAGAAATATAAGGTTGAGTTTCGCTGTCTGTTTGAGGGTTTGAGGGAGGTCATTGAAATACCAGATGGCTGGAATCGCTGGTTACTATAATAATATGAATCGCACATTTCTTCATTTTTTATGTATAAAGTAATTTTGAAAGCCCAATGAGACACACCAATTTTCTAATCGGTCTTGTTATCTAAAGGTCGACACCAACATACTAACAACGAGTGGCAATAACACAACATCATATAAAGACATAGATAGTTTTTAGGGAACTGATAATTGAAAGATAACATGTTCTGACAGTAGTACGGATAACTGACTAGACGGAGGCCTTATACATAAGTAAAATGTTTGGTTTCCTTTTAATAATTGTATACCATTGTGTATGAAACAGCTATCGTCAGAATGTATTGCGGATGCTGATTTGGCAGTACTTAATGTAATGTATGCACAGCTTAAAGGTTATCTGTCAAATAATTATCACA
>VMBQ01005792.1:21372-62876 GCA_007657795.1 Dreissena rostriformis
TATATTATATTCAAAATTATTAAAAAATAACAACATATTACTAGATTGAAATATTTGGAACTGGAAATATTTATATTAAACACTCGATGGTTATTGTTGTTAACGGAAGCAAAAGTACTGCAACGTTTTTCGCCTTTCAGCTGATTTCCTCGCCTTTAAGCTGATTTCCTCTTTTGTATGCCTAAATTATTCGTTACATTGTGAAGAATTTCGATAAAACTGATCACATCCCTGATGTATTATGAGTGAGATTAGAAGAGCTATGTGCTAATAAAGACGATGGCTGATTTAAAATATTCAACCAGTCCCGTGCTTTCAAAGATAAAGAATTCATCATTATTTAAAAAACAAAATGAACTAAGAACTAAAGATACAACGAGTATACATCTTTTAAACTTACTATTAAACACATCGAAACATTGCAAGTACATTTATATGTGTTTTCAAGCCAATCCATTTATAATATGAATCCAGGTAAGTGGTCAGGTTTGCTGAATTCAGAACTCAGAAGAAGGCGGACGTTGAATGAAACAGTGTGAATGTAAAACATGTATTCCACGATGGGCTGCGCAGCGGCTGGTAGACGCGCTCCTCGCCTAGACGAAAAAACGAGCTGGGTTAAGTGGTAATCATATCGGACAGTAGGGTTTCCTCCGGATACTCGGGTTTCCTTTACGGCTCAAGGCCACAACAACAGTCAACAACTTTCAGATAACGCCAACTAGCTAAAATTCAGCTTTATCGTTTAAACCTGGTCCATCTTTCGCGCCTCTAGTAAGGAAAGAACGCTCGGACACACTTAGGGACTCCACGAAATGCAGCCTCATGCGCGGAAGAACTCCATACGCTTCGAAATGCAAACACGAAACATGTGTTTGGGTGTATTTTGCTGAAACCTCTTTTCAATATTGTGTTGTACATATTCAAATTGTCGATTTAACAAATTACAACGATTTGCAATTATCACGTTCTTTTTAATTATGTATGTCGTATGGTTTAATCTAAGTATACGAAATCTCGTTTTCGTAGATTCGCATACCAATCTGTGGACTGGACAACAAGGGGTGGTTCTTTTAATGAATTTGTTTTAAGTTTGATGACAAACATATTTATTAAAATACAATTTTAAAACTTTATGATATAACAATTTCTGAAAACATAAACAACACTTAAAGCAAAGTTGCATTTGAGATTACATATCATGAGTAGTATTCGACAAAGGTGTACATGTATGTGTTTATGTGGAACAAATACAAATTCTAGAAAGTTTCATGAAAAAGAATGAAATAAAAATAGTGTTATCACAAATTTTGACTTGTGTTTAATGAAAGTTGAAAAAAGACTGCCTACGAAAGTTCCTGAATATTTGCACTATGAGTTAACGAAGAGCAACTGACCGTCTTTTTCCTAAGCTAGGCCAGAATTAATGATCCCACGAGTCCATACATCGAAAATCACAAACATTAACATGTGATTTCGGAATATCCTAAACAAACCTTACAAAAATATAGTATAACGGTTAACCACTTGATATCGATTTCGCATGATCGAATGAACCTTCAAATTCCTTAATATAGTATTAGCATTGACGTCAATTGCTGAAAAATCTCAATGACTTACAACAACTATTATGCCACAACAACTGGAGGATCACAGGCACACATGAGTAGTGCAATCATAACGCTTTTCGAAATGTAGCCATTCACAAAGGGTCCGGATAGCATGCCTTTCACCTTTTCATCGGTGCAGACTTTGTAGATATACCTCAGGAACTCCTACAAGATGTACAGTTTCTCGTATCAGACGGTTTATATACTGGTATTTGTAAGTACTTTAGGTGGATATTTGAAACACTCGTGTTTTATTTATTGCATGTTCATTTAAGCATAACCAAATAACGTTCATATTCCTCTGTTACTTCTAATTTACTTTAGCGTTATTCAAAAAGACTATCTGACTTTATGCTTACTTTAGCATTACTTACTCTGGCGATCACCTCAGAGAGGCGCGATACTTTTGCTTTCCTGGCATCTTTCAACTGTTTCCGTAACTGCATGTTGGTATCCTGAAAAGACCCATAGCGCCTCACTACTGAATGTATCAAACCACGTTAAATCACCTGTTTAAACATTTATGTTGTCCAATTATAATAAATATAACATGCCAATTTTTTATGGGTGTTGCTAAAATGAAGTACATAAATAATACATATTTCAAAGAAGCGGTTTGTTAGTCAAAGAGATCTGCGCGATTTTATAAGTATTCAACGTTAATTATTACAATATTAATTACCACCAATAGGTTTGGACAACTTTAGTCAATTTTTGTATCACTAACCTCGTCAATATATCACTTACAGACGATTTGCCATGTCTTCGTCAGTTCACTCGAACAAAAATCGTAGGCGAGCTAAAAGCACACATACAGAGACATGTGAACTCACTTTTTTAACAGCGCGTTACAAATGACTTCAATTCATACTGGTAAATTATAACGTTTAATTAATAAGTGAATTAATTAATTGCCGATTTTTTCAGCGTTAAGAAAATGGTCTTACTAAAAAGACATCCAGCAGAAAATCGACAGCACTTCGCTAAGTCAGCTCTTGTTGTAAGACGGAGAAAGCACTTGTCCACTCGTTATCATATAATTCACTAAACATCTCTTGCAGTTTTGTTGGTCTTAAGAGGTCATTGAGATCGGCGATGTTCGGATTGTTGTCTTTCAGTTTTAACGACATGGCTTCGTTTAATCTACATAGTTTACACTTGTTTATACATCCATCAATTCATTGTTTAGTTAACTAATACTTTAAACTAGAATTCATATATGGCAAAGCAATTGATTTATAGAAATAAGCTTTACAATATCGCAGGAATAAAACAGAATACCATTTCCAAAAACGTGCACATTTGGCAAATGCATGCTTTTCTATGAAAGAAAAAATGTTCGACGTCATTTCCCATCATGCATCGTCAATCGGCTATTTTACATTTGTTGACGAAATTATATGTTAAAAACATGATATTGCATTATGTAAATCAACTTTATTAAACTCAAATGAAATCTACCTCTTTTACAAATCAAAGACAGTTGTCAGTCGGCCAGCTTGAATTTAATAAACGCAAAAAGCAGTTCGCGCCATAAAAGATGGTGAGATCTTAATTAAACACAAAGCCGAAGAAGAATTACAGGTGATAAACTTATACAAAATGACTGCAAACAAATGCCACACACTATTTTTTTCATAAATGAAGCGTGAGAAGTTTCATATTGTTTGCACAAATGTAAATTGAAAAAGTAGTGATAAGAAAAAGAAATGCTAAATGGTCAACCACTAGTCATGGTGACTCCTGTATATACCCTTTCAATTTATTGGTGGGGGGAATAATGAACGGATTCAGCTTTTACCTTGTTAAGGCATCGTCTTTTTCTCTTTTCACAGTTTCATTTTCTATTCGGAGCTTCTGATTTTCTTGCTCCAACCGGGTTTCATAGCCTTTGTTCCTACAATTGATCGAATACTAAAATATTCTAAAAACATGAAAATGTTGTCATCAAATACTTTGTATGCATTATAAATATCCATGCTGAAATTTAATACAGTTATTCCACTTTAAGACACCGCGGCTGTTGTTGTCCTGCCGTCGCATTATATATCAATGCCACAATCCCTTCTATTCACTTTTTTAAAATCAAAAAAAATGGAAATGAGAAAATGTAGAAAATCGTTTATTTCAAGTTCGCATTGTATTTCTCCACTTACGGTTTCTGGTCGTCATAAATACGGCAGCAGGACCCTGAAGTAAAATAACGCGCAGTAAGTCTCATGCGAAACGTCGTGGAACCTCGATATTATATACATTCATTTGCATACTGCAGTAATGATATATTATCTCGAATGAGCATGGTATTAATAAACGGGGGCGATTGGAATACCTCACCAGCCATGGGGATTCCTTAATTGGTCTTACAAGGGTTTTAATGTTAGTTTTGTTTTGGAATTGGATATTCCTGATAGTATTTTTATTCAAAAGTTTCAGTTTTTTGTGAGGGACAAGGGGAAAGAACCAACGAGAAGCAATACGCAAAATCCAGCTATTTCGCCCTAGATCTTGCCCTCCACACAATATAAACTGTGCGAGAAGTTAAAAGTCAATTACTTACATTAACAAATCATACTAATATAATATAAATGCATTCTTATATACATTAAACTCCAGTAATTTGCACGCATAATTGGTTGAAATGTAGTATGGTGTATTTGCTATGCACATTTGCATTCTAGATATTTTAGTTTAAATTAAGATTTAGTTGCCTTTTACTGTGCTCGCTGCTTATTTTTTTTTTTCTTGATGTTAATGCGGAATGATAGAAAACGAAAGTAGTCCCTTCAATAATTGAGAGTTACAATGCTAAAAACGTAATTGAGAGCTACGATGCTTTTATGACCGTGGGTCATTATTATTTTAATATTTGATAGATAAATCATGATTCTCTATAAATATGATCAAGCAAACCTGATTTAATTATGTCAAGTTACATGTAGTTTCGTTTTCGACTACCCGTACACTATATATGCATTTACTTTCGATTTAAAACTATAAGCTTTCAATACAACTAATAATTTTGTCGTTATAAAATAAGCATAATTATCTTATAATTATTTTGCGAGACCAGGTTCCACGTGATCAAATGTATTCTTATACTTGTTCGTTTTATTCGACGCAATTGAAATGGATGTACACCTACATATGTCATTAATCGTAAAAGGGAAATTATATTTATTCTCATAATAAGTTAAAACCCTCTCAATTAAACCCGAAACCGCGTATTAAAATGTCAAATTCCGATTCAAAATGTAATATGTATACTCACTACAGCAATCGTCATCGTCGTCGTTCATGTTTTCAATGAGATAATCTTGCACCACACTCCGCTCGTATAGCATAACAGGACCGGCTGACCGAAAGGAAATACAGGAAGTTAAATATAAATTATTGATATTACACCTATAAATAATTCTTCGGTCACATTTATACAGGCGAAACGTCCACAGTTCGGTCTAGTACAATTTCCCCAATTTAAGTAATTTATCTACAGATAATCTTGTCTCAAGCTTTGGTTCATTCGGTAAATATGTAAACTTTGTACACGTGATACCTAATAAAGTTTCGTGCTAAGATCGCATTTACTGACCATACACATCAAGGTTTAAAGGGAACTATTTTGATGGAATAGCCTTATGGTAAAGAAGTTAACGAAGGTACACTGTTCGAAACCCGATGAGAGCATCCTTTTGTATAATATACATTGATTTTTGTTACAGATTATTTACGTTAACGCGTTATTTCTTGTAAGTTACTCGGTAACCTTAAGACATTTCTTTGGCATATGTCGAAATACTCCAAGCTCCATGAAGAAGTCCAAGCTCAATTAAGAAGTCCTATAAAATGTGTGATGAATAGGTTACCATCTGCGACAATAATAACTTGTACATTTTTAATTGAACGTTTAGATTCGCTTTCGAAGCGTGGCTCTGCAAGGTGTTATCACCACAGAAGCTTGTTAATATGAAATGACATATTAGCTAAGCCGTTTTGATTCAGAGACTATGCTATATATCCGTTGGGATTCACTTGTTTGTAAATATTTATGAAGGCCATATTTTACCTTAAAGGGACTGTAAACCACGAATGACAAAAAAAGAAAAGTTCTAAAATACCGTATTTTTTACAATTATTAGTTTTTATTGATTAAAATATCACGACTGGTATATAACATTACTTGAAAAAAGTTCATATTTTCAGTATATTCGGTAATAAAATTTCGCGATGTGAAATCCAAAGTACATCGCGAAAATAGGTGACATAACGATATAGACACTATAAATAACGCAAGTAGATTGATCATTTTATATGTAATATATATATGCAATTCAATACGCATGCACAATTTGCATTCCTGGGTTTACCACGTGACGATGATGAGCAATCTACTTGCGTTATTTATAGTTAACTGGTAGTTACCTGGAATGCATACCCAGTAAAAATAAATAAATACAAAAATAAAGTAAAAAAAATCAAAAAGAAATCAAGTAATGTTATATACCAGTCGGTATATTTTAATCAATATAAACTAATAATTGTGAAAAAATACGGTATTTTAGAACTTTAATAGTACACTTCAGAGTATGCGAAACTCTTTGAACACGTCAATTTATGGTCGATAGCGTACCATCTTCGACCATTGTTACCGGTCCTTTAATTTAACGTTCGGATTTGATCCAGGAGCACGTAAATTTGCTAAGCTTTGTAACTATAGTTACCGACGGAAAAGTCTCAAAGAGGGTTCGTCCCCTAAGACCAAGAAAATGACAACATTTATTTTTAACCCAAATACATGTCAACGTATCACAATCCAAGAAACACTTCCCACCTAATACACTTTTTGAAATTGTTAAAATTATAACAGTTCCATAAATTACTAGAAAAAGGATATATTTAGACAATAACGCACGGCAGAGCTGAACTGGGCGTCTATAATTGGCCCGCGGCCGACATCCGTATCTCAGCGAGACCTCACGTCATCACCATCATCCGGGTCTACGCACCAATATCAGTCTACGAAAACAATGAGAAAAAGTTCTATGAAGAGTAAGAGTGCTGCATAGCCGATGTCCCGAAGAAAGACATCTTCATCGTTCAAAGTGACTGGAAAGACATTGTTGGACCAGAAGCCTAATAAGACGCGTCGGGGACAGTAGTTAGATTTTGCATATGAGAGAACAACGACAGTGGAGTGAGACTTCTTTAGTCCGCTAGAAGCCAATAACTAACCTGCTGCATCCACAAAACCAGTCCAGAATCTATGCGCTTATTAACTTCACTTAGGATGGGATAATGTGCTTAAATATTGAATGTAGGTTGGTTACAGGCTGTGTGGAGCGGCTCTATGAATTCTCGTTATCACAAACAATAACAATAAAAATATTGGAGTTTCAGAAACGACACTATCAATTGATTCTGAACAAATGCAGACCACTGATTCGAGAAACACTTAACTAATATACGTTTAATATGTGTTAATTTAGTGAAATTTATTTAATATGGACGTTCGACACTACAATAAGGATTATATAAATACGACAAGCTCTAGAGCCTTGTGCTTAGAGTGTGTTCCCTCAAGACAAGTTAATTACTCTTCATTCATCTACTTTTGTATTTTTTTGTGGACGGATAAGTAAATGTTGACCTTAAACCGCTAAGTGTGACACTTACTGTGTACTCACTGACATTGAATTGAAAGTTATCATGGATGGACACGTGGTCGATACAATATGCAACAAGTCAACAGTAGTTAGTCCAAATTGTTTTTATAATTATACTGTCGTTACCAGCTGTATTTTTTGCTTTATAGTGTACTCGCAGGGTCCGTCATACTTTGCCAAAGTTTCGTGAATGGCTGGAATAAATTGCACCGTTCCCACAAAACCGCCATAAATGTCATAGTCGTGAAAAAAATGTACTGTTTTTAGTAATTATTCACATCATACCGTCAATGTGAAGTATAGGAAACATTTTGATTCCTGCTTTCACAACACCACTCATTACTCAATAAAAGAATTGTTCAAATTCAAGTGCAGGCTTGTTGAAACAATGATCCATTGGATATGAAACAAGTAGACGACATATATTGAAATGCAGTTTATCATCGCTAGTGATTTCAATTTAAGAACATCAACAACACAAAATAAGCCATCGATTATTTATGAAAAATTCAAACAATATAAGATGGTATAAATCATAACGGATTTCATACAAAATTGAAAATGTTATGTGTTTCACTCGAAACGAAACGCAACGCTCTTCACACGCTTTACAAAACATGTTGTGTTTCATAACCACAATTTATATTTGTCATAAGAATTGCGAAACGTTTTTTTTTATGTGAACACAACTTCAAATGGTTTTAATATATAAGATATTCAAGCGGTCGACGTTTGGATCTGAAAAGTACTAGAAAGAAACGGCAAAATATAAAAATATAATTATGTTAAATCGATTTTTGTTTTCTTAAATGGTCTAATTATATACAAGCGCAATCACGCAAACAAAATTAGACTTAATTGAAGTTTAATCTATTAAATACATGTTGCATTTGCTTATTGTGTCATCGCCTGTACCTGATATGAACTACATATAATTGTACAACACGGATCTTACATATGGTGCTGGTCTGAATGCATTTACACTTTTTGCGATCAATATTTGTTTAAATTAAAATGGAACAGGGTTAAATTGATGTTAAAAACAAATGTTATTTGTTATACATGTACATTTTGCTAACATATCGGTGATGGTAATGTAACGACTCGCCCCCTTAACGACTCGCCCCATTACGACTCGTCCCGTGTTTTATAACGATTCGCCCCACATGTATAACGACTCGTCCCATATATATAAAGACTCGCCCCCTCATAACTTATATGGTAGGATTTTTTGTAATTTGTTAATAGCCTAGTATCTTTGATTCAATTTCGGTCATGTTTATGCTTTACTTCGATTTTATTGTGTTTTAAGTGGGTAAAAACGGGTGGGGTGAGGAAAAATATCTTAAGATTTTGGCAAATTAGAAGTTTGATGAAATTTGTTAAAATGCTTTTCTTTAACTTTCATTTTTTTTTCGGAATGTCACAGTGTCAACAGAAACTGGGATATGTTCGTTATACGTCGTTAGACATGTGGGGCGAATCGTTATAAAACACGGGGCTAGTCGTTATGGGGCGAGTCGTTAAGGGGGCGAGTCATTACCAATTCTCGGTGATATGTCATATGGCTTTGTTTTGTAAAGCGCCTTTAAACGCACAATACTGTATGAAAAGGGCGCACTATAATGTGGTATTATTATATTTATAATTATTATTATTATTATTATTATTATTATTATTATTATTATTTATTTATTTTTTATTATTATTATTATTATTATTATTAATGCAGTCCATTGATATATACAACAACAATAAGTTACATATGACGTCGATCAATTGGTATACACACACATAACAATTTAGACTGTATACAGCGTAATTATTTCAATACAGTTTACAAATGCAAGGCTCATGCGTCAGGACTCTGCAATTATATATTCATACAAATATACAAAGCAAAATGAGCGAGCTATTACACAAATAATAGTCGTTAAATTCTCCAAGAGAAGGGACACGCGCTGTTTCATCAAGATTGGATAAAAAAATTGGACGTTACTTCGGTGTTAACTAAACAGACTAAAAAGCCCGGGAACTGTCGCACAGGTCCTTTGGTTATAACCTTTCACGCTCGACATGTATGCATTTATCTCTTATAATAAAAAAGTTATTCCAAGTGTATTTTGATAAACTTTTAGTTTGAGAAGAAAATAGTTTATTCATCCCATAATGAACAAATAGCGAAAACGCATAAACATGCAAAGTTCAACGACTTCATGTGGCCATGTTTTTTGACGAATCAAATTTTCTTGAACAACTTTTTAATGGGAGCCTTCAAGGGATAAATTTGGCCCCAGTTGCATAATTTGAACAAACTTGGTAGAGAACTATAAGATGTCACTACTTACCAAATTTGGTAGCCCTAGGCCCAATGGTTATGGACAGGAAGATTTTGAAAGTTTGCACAAAAAATGCTTTATATAAGCACATGTTCAGTTTTGTGACCCCCGGGGCAGGGTCAAATTTGAGCCCAGGGGAATAATTTTAACAAATTTGGTAGAGGACTATTAGATGTCACTACATACCAAATTAAGTAGCCCTATATTTATGAACAAGAAGATTTCTAAAGTTCGCACAAAATAGGCCCTAATTAAGCATATGTTCATTTTTGTGACCTCAGGGGCTTGGTCAAATTTGACCCCAGGGGCATAATTTGAAAAAAAATGGTAAAGAACTTAAAGATTTTAATACATACAAAATTTGGTAGAAATAGGCCCAATGGTTATAACCTCTGGCCAGTGGAGCTAAAAAACATACCGGACCCAGTCCGGCCCCAACGATTTCTTAAGAATAATGGGCACATACAAAATGATCAAAAGTGAGTACTGAAAACGCTTTATTTTTGCTCTAGATCGCCCATAACGCTTCATAATGTTTATCGTATTATTGGAGCCAACCTTCAACAATTACAACGATTTATATTGCTTAACTTAGAATATAACCTATTGTGGACTTTAAATAATGTTCAGATTCTCTATGTCTAAGTTTAAACAAAATACATGAATAATTAAAATCGGCTTTATATCACCAACCCGTGTGAAAGCCTGCGTGTTTATTCTACACTACTCAGGTAAGATAGACCTATAACAATCACGTAGGATAAGACAGGACCATTAAAACACAAGCTTGTTCAGAAACAAAACAAAACCATCGTTGATGTATAAATATTTTAATTATTTTCAAAGATAAGTATTAACATGACGAAATCATAATAACAATTCAACGAAAACCAGTTTCATTTACAGATAAAATATATAATGTTCGTAATATGTTCAAACCGAAACAGCGATATTTTATAGGTTAAACGTATCAATTACCTTGAACAATCAAACCAAAAGTGTATTTAAAGCATCATAAATACTCAAAAATCAACGGAAATTTCGTAAAGTATTTCGTAAAATAAAGTTACCCAATAAAAAAGTAATGTTTTTTATTGCAATTTTCAAAATTTCAAAGCCAGATGTGTTCTGGTAACATAGATGTAGATATAAAATGCGCGTTTTTATTTGTTCGTGTCACAATAAACTCCATTTTAATTTCCCGCACTGATATCTATTCATACGACACATTAACACTAACATGGTACCATATTAGTGTTCTTGTGTCGTATGAATAGATATATTTGCGGGAAATTAAGATGGAATTAATTGTATCACAAAAAAAATAAAAACTTGCATTTTATATCTACAAACATCTATATTACCAGACCACATCTGGCGTTGAAATTTCGGCAATTGCTATATGGAACACTGATTTTTATTTTATTTTTTCGTTGATTTTGAGTATTAATGGGGCTTTAAATAACATCATATTATACCCATGTACATTTGTAAACATATCAACCTATACAAATAATTTAAAAACATGTTTACAACCTGTTGCAGTTAATACCATTTATGGATTAGTTATCAACAACTAAACAATATGAAGAAGTGAAAATAATATGAAAACATAAAAGCAATATACTGTGACTGTCTTAATTATTCATTTTTTGTTTATTTGTTAATGCCATAATTAAATAACCCAAAATTGTAATGAATACAACACAATAGCTAAAATGACAATTATGACAGCTTCTTTTAACAACAATGTTATGGAAAAACAACAACAATCACAACAGCACATTGTAAGAGACAGATGCAAAAATCCATTAAGCAATTTATAAATAATGGATTTGAAATTATGGTCTTAAGTATAATGCATAAAGTATTGTACGTAATAATATTGTTTATATTATTACTACTATTGATATACACAAATGTGGAACCACCGCCAGCAATTTCCTTTCATAAACTGGAGAAGTGTTTGAACAAGTTAATGTGGAGTACCTAAAATATCATTTCATGTCAACAACAAGTTTTCATGAGAGCTTGTTTAACTTAACATGTTACTTTTATCATATCTATAATGAATATGCAAAATGGTCTATCATAAGTTTGGCTCTTTTGCCAACATATTTTTTTTATTTTTAGTTTAAAAATGGTTTGGATATTTGTCATTTTTTGGTTTCACATTGAGTGAATTTATTTCAACTAAAAATGAATGCCAATTATGAGGGCGATTGAACCACCTACTATAGTTATGTTCGCAATAGAACATCACAAAATAATAGTTTTATTGGTAACCTACAGTAAAACAGACTTTAAAACATGTTCATATTAAGACCAGAATTATTGAAAGCTTCCTTAAAACATTAAACATTTTACATGTAATTTATTCAGAACAAAATCAATAATAAGTGATACATACAATTATCATCTAACGATTATATATAACGATATATTCAACACATTACAAAATGCAATACATAACAGCTACATGTATTTTACTCATTCATGACACACTACCACTCGAGACAGTAAATAAAACATTTCTTACTTATTAAAAATATCTAAACTAAAAAGGCGGACCAGTATCGCCAAAACTGTCATGAAAGTTTTAACTAAAAGTATGTTTTCCATAATGAAATTCTTTCATTCTCAGGTGTTTTTTATTCACCCCAAAGTTGTGTTAAGCGTTCAGGGCAAGGCATTCATTACTCAGGGATTTCAATTGAAGCAGAATCCTGCATTTTTAATGCAAGCATTTTGCAAATTTCTCACGTCTGACTCATTTTGGTGCAAATGTTATTGGAATGCTAAATCAATATGTTTTATATCATAACAAATGTGTTTTTGCATTGTATTTCTCTCAAATTTAATTTACGTGAATGATATGTCAGCTGTGGTTAAAAATAAATTGTTATTATATGCTGATGATTCTGGAATCCTTGTTTCTGGTAAAAGTGTACTTGATGTTGAAAAGGCACTTACAGATGATATGAACTTGGTTAGCCAATGGTTGATCGACAATAAGTTGTCATTGCATTTAGGTAAAACTGAGTCAATTGTGTTTGGGTCCAAGCAAAAACTTAGGTCACAATCTAGCATTGATATATCTTGTAATGGTACACCCATTGCTTCTACATCTTCCGTTAAGTATCTTGGAATTACCCTTGACCAAAACCTTTCTTTCTGCTCAATGGCTGAGTCTCTTTTGAAGAAGGCCAATTCTAGGTTAAAATTCCTTTATCGTAAGAAAGATTTCCTTACTTTGCATACGAAGAAACTTCTTGTAATGTCACTGATTCAGTGTCATTATGATTATGCTTGTTCTGTTTGGTATAATAGTATAACTCAGACTTTAAGAAATAAGTTACAAACCTGTCAAAATAAGTTAATTAGGTTTGTTCTTGACCTTGATTCTAGAGCTCATATTGACCAATCTCACTTTAAGTCCCTCAACTGGTTACCAGTTCACATGAGAGTAAATCAAATAATGTTATGTCATGTCTTCAAAATAAGAAATGGCCTTTCTCCAGATTACATGAGTGAACACTTTGTTTCCCAAGATTCTATGCATAATTACAGCACTAGGCTTAGTAAAAAGGGTGGGTATTGTTTACCCAAGGTCAAATGTCATGGTTCCAAATCTTTTTCTTTTAATAGCATTAAACTCTGGAACTCTTTACCTGAGTCACTCACAGAGGTCAACAGGTTAGAAGGCTTTAAGGTTGCCATTAAAAGTCATTTAATGAATAATATTTAAATTTTTATATATGTGTATCTTTTCACTTTTTAATAAGCAGATATTAACTTCGGCTTAGGTTTTTATTTTTAATAATTATTAGTTCATACTTCATAACATACATTTTAGCAATATATTTATTTTAGATAATTCATGATACCTCATATCATCAAATTACAACTGTCAAAATATCTATGTGTTGCAATAATTGATAACATTATCAATTGATCTTAGTTTCCAGCTCCTGTGATATTTTCTGAGCACTACTGTGATAATTACTTTGATCTCTTTTGAACGGTGATATATATTTTTTATTTCATTAAATAATTATTTTACTATGAACATAGTTATGTTTAAGGTCAACATAGTTATGTTTAAGGTCTGCCTCTTTTTGTCATGCCACCAATAATAAGGACCACAATGGAAATAAGGGCTTGCTCTTTTTTGTGTTATCCTTGGTTTGGTGAGCATGTCATAGTTTATTGTACATGATATAGTTTTTAATAATTGCTTATTATTTTATTCTATGTTATGTTGTGAACTATGTATATGCTTCCTATGCCGAAATAAATCTATCTATCTATCTAAGATAAGCATTTAAAAAATATGCAGAATTTGTTTTACCTCTGGACTTCAGTATTTTGACCCCTGAAAATTTCATTTGACCCCTGCAAATTTAAAACGTGGGTTCATTAGACTCCCGGTTTTCAAAATATATTGAACACCCTGATTACAAAACATATTTTATACAAACTGCCCTGTTTTGAGAAAACCCTAAGTCTATCAACAAATATACAGCCTGACAGCAAATGAAAAATGATACCGGAAACAATAAATACCTCGAGTCAATAAAATATACATGTATTAAGCAAAAAATTACTTATTATTTAATAAAGGTCAGAATTTACTTCCAGTTATTGAAGGCAAACACACAACAGAAGCGTTTTTAAGTCATATATTAATAAATTGAAAAAAAAAACAACATTTCCAAGCTAAGTGGTTTACACCAGTATTACTAATTTATTAATAAATGTACAAGAAAATAATAATTGTTATCATCTTAAAACAATGTACAAGAAAATGGAAAACAAAACTGAAATAATTGGATCGAAAACACAACACACATTCATAAGAAATGTATGCTTGTATTTATATGATTTGAGAAGTACAACTAAAGGTTCCTTCTGATAACCTTCTTCAGGCCTTCCCTAAACTGCTATGTAAATACCAGCCCAGGGCACGTATTCACCAACCCATTCTTAGACTTAAGAACAAAGAATAGACTAAGAACCAAGAAAATTACGTCCAGCGTTTAAAAATTTACAGACTACCACTGGTGATAATGTCAGTAACAGAATGTTCTTCATAAAGATCCATGAAGATAGAGGCAGTGAATGCCAAGTTTGACTCAACATTAAAGCTTTTCTTGAATATTCACATTTAAAGAATATTCCTTATTCTTAGACTTAAGTCTAAGAATTGTTTGGTGAATACGGACCCAGATTCCTAGCACTGTTAACGCTAAAACCGCCAGCAATCTGTGAGTTTTATGAAATAAGTTCAATATTGTAGTAAATGGATAGTCACATTCTAGGTTGCAGACCAGTCTGGTTTCCATGTACATTGTGTACATGTGCAGTATGGCTCAGCGTCGATTTGTTAGTCTACACAGTGAGTTAAGAAATAGACACGTATGGCTTCTATGATGACATTTGCAAATTGCACCTGTGCAGTGCTGGAGGGTTACAGTGCAGGAGGACGGGGTGGAGCAGTCACTCACTACTGACAAAGTAGGATCTTGAATGGAGAAAACAAAGATATGTGTTCATGCGGGACGTTGCAGGCAAATTTAGGAATCAGGTGAAAAGATAAATAGTTTATTCAACCTGCATTTAAGATATAGCAGCCTCATAATAAAGGAATAAACTTGTTTTCACATGCCAAGGCTTGGAGGTGGTTTTTTCTAGGCCTAGCTTTGTCTACTTATCTCCCTATTCAACACGAGCCTTGTATTCTATATATTTGCCTTACCTGCTACTCGTTACATAATACTGTTTGCAATATTTTAATACATAATGCATTAATTATATTATAAGTTCTGGTGCCATTTTAATTGTTCAAACATTCTCTTACCAAGCTGAAAAATGCACAGTAAAACATGTTGTCATCGCTGTTGATGATATAGAGGATATTTGTTGGATTTGGTGGAATATTGATTTCAATTCACGAGTGATCATCGAAAATAATATTTTCATGAGTGGGACAGTTACTAGTGGAAAAAAATATGATCAAAAGTGAATTAAAATCAATATTCCACCAAATCCAACATATTTTCTTTTTATTTTATGCTTATAAATGATTATTTTTGTATTTTCTTTTGCTGAAATAATGACATCGTAACGTCATGAAAACGACGTCATTGCACAGTGTAACAGTAAAAAATTTCCATAATTTTCACTGTTAAATTTCACTGTTTGAAACAGTGAATTGTCAGTTTTTATTCACTGATATTTGTCTATAAACCACCGGAAAGCATAAAATAAATACCTGTTATTGGATGAGCTAATTCCATACAAGCGATATTATATTTCTATAAAACACATATTTTAGAGGCAAACTTAACATCTGAAATATCTGCCATTTAAAGAAAATAACAACTCATTGCATGGAGAAACAATGAAAACATTGTGAGGAAAAAATACAAACTTTAAACTAGAATTCATATATGGTGGAGCAATAGGTTCAATGAATACACGCTTTACAATATCGCAGGAATAAATATTTTATTATACACAAAATGAATAAACCCATTACCAAAACAAACGCTACATTTGCTGCACGTTTCGCAAGTGCATACTTTACATATTGTTTATGCATGTCACATTTAGCAATTTATGTTTTTGGCGGGAAAAACATGTCCCTCATTATTTCCCATCTTGTACAGTTTGCCGAGAAACTGTGGAACAATGTAAAGAATTTCACGGGGAAAAATGTTGATTATTTGCACAAAAATTAACGATTGCCGCCAATCGCCCATTTTTACTTTTGGAATCAATGTTATGTAAAAACAAATAACGATAATGCATAAGGTTCATCAACTACATTAAATTCAAAAGAAACATTCCACTTTAACAAATAAAAGACTTTTGCCCTTCGGACATCTTGAATTTGATCAACGCAAGAAGTAGATCACACACTTATTACAGAGAGTTTGAAACATTTTTTTTATCTAAATTAAAGGAGAAACCTTCAGAAGTCTAACAAGTTACAAACTCTTATCCAATATGACTGTCCCCAAAAAATGTCACAAACTTCTAATGATTTTGAATATTAAGCTGAGCATATTCATTTAGTAGTTGAACAAACAAAAATTAAAGAAGTATCTATAATAACACGAAACGCTAAACACCAACCAAAAGTCATGATGATTTCAGAAACTCCTTCAAAATTCATTGGTGGGGAATAAAACAAATAATTCAATTGTTACCTTGTTAAGGCATCATCTTTTTCTCTTTTCAAATTTTCATTTTCTATTGGGGGCTTCTGAATCTCCTGTTCCAACCGGGCTTCAATGCGTTTGTTCCTATGGGATCCTAAAATTCTCAAAAATTATGCTATGGTTGTCATCAATTCTTTGTATGCATACTTAAGCTCCATGCTAAAATGTATTGCATTTTTTTCCATTACAGAAACCATTGCTTTTGGTTTCATGCAGTGAGAGTATATATCTTTGTCGAAATACATTATTATCACATCTTTTGAAACGATAAAATTTGGGATATTAAGAAACAATAACTGTAATATCGTGTTGCATTGTACTTCATCACTTAAGGTGAATCGTCGACAAATATTTGACAGCAGCCACCTGAAGTAAAAATAACACGCAATAAGTCTAAAGCGAATCGACCTGGAATCTCACGTATCATGTACAATCGTATGCAGAGTAACGTAAAGATCAAGTATCACAAAATGAACAGGGTAGCGCTCAAATGGGGCGAATGGGAAACCTTACCACAAAACTGGGTATATTTTGTATGACTTACTAAATCCATGGAATTGATTGGTCTAACACGGGTTTTAAGGCATATTTTTTGTTTGGAATTGGATATTCCCTATACTATTTTAAATAAAAACAAAACTGTTTTGCACTTTTTGTTATCGGGGGAAGCAGAATCCAGCTATTTTGATCTAGATCTTTCCCTCGACAGAATATAAACTGTGTGAGAAATAACATTAAATTTTAAATACTGATATTAAATAAGAATATACTGTCTTAATGTTGGTCATTATGATAATGTGTTCATCAATCATAAAAGCTCCAGTTTGTATATACATGTACTTTTATTGCGTGTTACTGGTTCGATGGCTACATGTGAAGTGAAGCAATCATACGTTATAACAATCAGTTTCAAATATATAAAGGGAAGTTACTACTACATTGAAGATATATAACATCAGCAAATGGTTTAAGAGTTAATCATCTTAATATTATGACACATACTTATATAATATAATTGTATACTTTTATACATTCAGCACCAGGTATTCATACGCAACCTAGGTCAAAATGGAATATGCTGTACTCGTTTTTTCTATGCACCTTTGCATTTCCGATTTTTTAATTTGGATTCAATTGTTTTTGTTATTATCCCTGCTTGTTTGTTTCCATTTATGTTCATACAGAATATTAGAAAAACAAAAACAAAAGTATTCCCTTGAATAATTGCGGAGCTACAAAACGTAATTGAGAGTTACAACGCTTATAAATCATGACCGTGGTGCATTATCACATTGGATAAGCATTTAAAAAATAAATCATGATTTGATATTAATATGATCAAGGAAACCTTCTATTATTATGTCAAGTTACATGTAGTTTCGTTTTCGACTATCCGTAAACTATATTTGTGTATGTACTTTCGATTTGAAACTTTTAGTTTTCAATAGAACTATAAATGTTGACGTTATAAAAATAGCACAAGTATCTTTTCATCATAATGCAAGACCAAATTCCATGGAATTAAACGTATCCTTGGATTTGTTTGTTTTATTCTACACCATTGAAATGGTTGTAGATGTATATATGTAATTAATCGTGAAAGGAAAATATGTATTCTAATAATTAAACCCTCTCAATTTAACCCAACATTGTGTACTTTAATGTTAAATTCCGATTCAAAAGCAATGTGTACACTCACCACAGCACTCGTCCTCGTCGTGGTTCATGTTTTCAAAGCGATAATCTTGCACCACACTCCGCTCGTATAGCATTGCATGACCAGCTGACCGAAAGGAAATACAGGAAGTAAATAGAAATTATTATCATAACATTTATAGATAAACGTCGGTTACGTTTATATAGACGAAAATTTCACAGTTCGGTTTTATTGCCCTCAATTTAAGTAATTTTATTTACATGTAATGATGTCTCCAGCTTTGACCCATTCTGTTCATAGGATATGTGTGCACATATGAGAACTGATCATTGTTCGTGCAGATATCGCATTTATTGAATACACTCCGATCAAGGTATAAAGGGAACAGTGTTCAGATTTACGAATGTATTTTTTCTCATTATTTTAGATTTGTCAGACGATACGATTATTTTCGGAAAGCCTCATTGGGAAGGTGTTTACGAAGGACCCATGTTCACAATCCAGCGAGAGCAACGTTTTTTTTTTGCAATATGCATTGTAGTCCTATTTCAGTTAATTTACGTTTACCCCATAATTCTTATCCGTAGATTGGTGGCATTTTTCGAAGTATCTCTAGATCTATTAAGAAGTGCCATCAAATTTATGGTCGACAGAATACTATCTGCGACAAAAATTACCGGTTCGCTTTTACTTACACGTTTGGATTCGCTTTCGAAGCATGGCTCTGCACGGTATTATCGCCACAGAAGCATGTTCATACGGATTGACAGATTGGTTATGGGGTTTGCCTATTGATTCATAGAATCTATGTTAAAATCTCGTTGGGTTTCGCTTCTTTGTACTGTAGGTGTAGAATAAAACGTGTGTGAACATATTTGTTCATGTCATATTTTACTTAAAGTGTTCATATCCTTCACTATTTCAAAGAAAGACCTTGAATGATAGTATTCAAAGTATGGCAAACTCTTCGAACAAGTAATTTTTATAGTCGATAGCTCACCATCTACGAAAATGTTTACCTGTCCTTTTTATTTAACATTCGGATTGGATCCCGGAGCAAGTTAATTTGCTACGCATTGTTACTATATATAATGGCGGAGAAGTCTCAAGGGGCAAACTCGCCCTTTATGAAACAATTTGCCAACCTGTTATATTTTTAACCCACATCTATCCGAAAGCATACACATTGTAATTGTATGTATGTATGTATATTAACATTATCAAACCATTCTGAAAGCAAGCTTACAAAGGTTATGGAGATATAAAAATCTGACAGAAAAAAACCCGCTTGACGATGTTTCAGGTATTTCATTTCTATAGCAAGAACGTGCATTTTTCTACATAAAAATGGGGTCAGCAAACAAATAAGATAAGCCCTGCAAATAATCTAACTAACACATAATCAATATTGACATGAATATAGAATGCGTATTGTATATTTTTTATTGGAACAGTTTTTCGACTCAGATATGTTCAATTGATATTGAGAATTTTATCACAACAATTAAATATTGTTTGTTAAATGGGAAATATTATAAAGTGTCTCGAAGTATTAAATATATATTATTCGGTAGAAAATAAAAATATGATAAATGTATTATTTTTAAGTGGTTATGGTTTTCAATGTATTGTACAGTCCGATTATTTGGTCAGTATCTACGTTTTATTTCATTAGTTACATTAAATATTTTTTAGATAATGATGTTATCATCACCTTTACCAATAAAGCATTTCGATTGCGCACCGTTTTGTCTCAATTTATCAAACACATATTTCTTCAATTTAAAATATTTGACCTACTTTTTAATTCCCTATGAATGATATTTATTGTAATTCCATAGGATCTATTAATGAAACTTAACTTAATCGCTTTTGTAACAATGATCTAGAAAATTCTTATTTGATAAAAAACTAAAAATGATAACACTCATCCAGAATTGTTCATTTAGTGCACTAATATGTTTATGCCTTCACCCAAAAACGATTACATGTGAGTAGTTAACACATCTTTACACACATTTAGAATTTACACTGAAATGAAACTGACCTTTGATGTCCTTTATCATAAATAAAGTACCACGAATGTGTGTATAATATGAATGAAATATGCTGGAGCAACTGGAGTTTCACTTCTTTATATTGACAATAAGAATTATTTGACTGCATTACAAAATAAAAATTATAACCTAATAAGATTTGATATGTCGAATCAGTTTATACATTGAAACTAATGATAAGGATATTGATAGAGCTATTGAATTAAAACCATGTGGTAGAAATCTCTTACTTTAAATTTCCGCAGTGAAAGTAACACTAGTCCAAACAACATTGTTATTAAGGAAATTGATGTTTCTTATTCAAAATATGCGTTTGATGCATTTTGTGTTGTATGAATACATCTTACATAAAGTAAATAATGATGTGAGGTATATGGCGTATTAAACAAAATGTCATAATTTGTCATGGCAATGACATCGACCTTTAACTTTGAGAACCTTCAGTATAAACTTGTTTTAAACTACTGTTATTTTATAATCATTTTAATAACCATTTACTTGTGAAACTATAACCGTTAAACTAAGACATGTTCATACGTTACAAACCAACATTTCTTTGGGTGTCATCTTGGTTCCCATTGTAGCCTGCAGTATGCCAACTGTCCACGCTCTATATAATTGAATTTCAGGCATACCTCAAAATGAAGATGTAAAGAATCTGGCTGGACTTATAATGCATTCAAATTACTCCAGGGAATATACTAAACATCTGCTTGGACTTCATGTGTAACACTAAAAGGGGAATAGATGTCTGTTTGACAAGCCACAACTTCTTATTAATTTGAACCCTACTTGTGAGAAAGCTCTTTTTTAGTGGCGATATATTTTTTCTATTATTATACGATACGAAACTGAGGACATACATGATAAAGTTAATTATTATTACTTTTTTAATTATTTTCTTACTATCTATTTTGGTATATTAACAGGTGTTTATGCCATACAACAGAAATAAAAATGCTCAATTTTGACCCAAATAGTACGTCATAGAATACGGCTGTTTGACTAGAGGAGGTCAACAAAGGTGGGTTTAACTACGTCTTTAAGCGGGATAGGCAGAATGCGAATGAAAGTGCTCTTAGATAACGGACCTGTACAGCATTCAACTTTTCGTAAGATTGTAAATTTGATCTGCTCATAAGTGCTACCCGATAGCAACAAGCGTACTCACGCTTTATAAATAGCCGCGATTGGATCGGTTGATAATAAATACTCTGGGACGGTAAATTAAAGATACCATCAGGGTAACGATAACAGTAGTTTTTTATCATCAAAATCCCATGCCATTTTGTCAATTCAGTTTGAAATTGAGAAGTGAACGTCAATTCGTTTCTAAACTTAACTTAATAGGTATTGCTAGTATATCATGTTACAACAATCTTGATGTGCGGCTTTAAAAGTTTAAACTAATCTCGAACCGGGAGAAAAAGGTTTGGAAAATAAGCTTCACGTGTATAAGGCAGCCATAGTTTAGCACACTGCTATCAGCACGTACGACACTTGGATGTTAACTTTTCACATTTAATATATACAACGTCTATTCATATATGTAAACGTGTGTCAATTTGTTTCAATTCAAAAGAGAGTAATACAATTATACGTGACTGAAACATTGTTGTACCAAATACACATATTTATAATCATGACCTTGAACATGTGTTTAGCACGCCTCTTACTATCTAAACGGGTATTTTTACACGGTGTTGAAACCAATCGAACGTCTTGTCGGATATTGAGTGTGCGTACATGCTTGATAACACACATCTATTATGACCCACTACCAGCTAGTCCGTAGTTTAAAACTATTAATCTAGACAGACGACGTTTGTATATAGTTTTGTAATAAAAACTTTGTCCATTCCATGCATTTTCAAGCGTATTGCGTTTTGCCATTATGTTATAAACGTACGACAAAAAAACTGGACATACAAATACCGTTTCTCCGGTAAACGGTACAACTGTTCAAACTTAAGCATGCACCCAGTTGACTTCGAATTTTGACCTTGGCGATATGTCCATTGTTCGTCGTGTGTATGTTGTCGTCAGCATTTACATTGTTAACACTAAAGGAGCCCGATGTATTGAAACTAACATTAATAAAAAAACAAATGTATATCCAAACGGTTTTGTGACCGTATGATGTAACAATTGCGCATTGCATTGCACATCTTATTAAGCGAAACAGCAGTCATCTGCGTTTTATGTATATACGAAATATAAGCAGAGCAACGAGAGTAAACGAATGCGAATTGTGCTGGCTTCATCTTTAACGTATTATTCAAGTAGGACAAAAATGCATACAACTTCTTCTTTTAAATTACACTGGCAATTACCATTTTTGGACTATTTGGCCATTGGAATGTTGGACTTTTGGAATAACTTGCCCAAGGAATATCGGGCTTTTGAGATAACGGCCCTCGGAATATCGGGAGAGCACCACCAAACTTTATTCACATTTTTACTTATATGAGACGACATGTCGAGCACAAAACCAGTTTTCTTCTGCCAATGTCTCACATAGGGGTCAGATTTCTAAGTATATCACTGATTGTCAAAATATAACTCGATATAACGCAGATTTTCAAAATGCATTAAATTCTTACAAATTGCATAGCTCTTATTTTAAACTATGCGAGAATCTGTTTGGCGCCCAAGAGTCAGAAGGTTACTTCAACGGTGACTTTCATACTTGGATGTCAGAGGTCAGAATTAAGTGTTTTTTTGCGTATTTCATTTCCGATCTATACTTTACTGAGTGGACGTTAAGGATGTTCAGAATTGTTTTCACTAGGACCAGACGAGGTGTCGCGCTAATGACCCATCTTAGGTGCGATTTAAAGTTCCCGTTTAAAAGTAGAATGCCTTATTATTTTCATTTCGTTCCTTTTCTTAACTTCGGAAATCAGTTTAACGTAATTTCATTTTTGTTTTGTTTCACATTATTATGGGCATGCGCCAGACACATGTTCCATGTTAATCAGTCAAAGGATGAGGTCATGATTTAAATATCACAATGTTGACTGGTTTCGGTGTGTACGCTTGTTTTGCAGTTTAAACCAATTGCCCCTCCCTCTAATTGAAAAACTGTTAAACGCGGTATGTGGGAGTATTTTTTACCGTAAGCATAAAAACCATTTTTGTTTGCACAACATGTCGATATAAAGTGCATGTGTGTAAGAAAATAAGGTTTTATTTGTCATCCAGCTAAATTTGCACGTACTGCTTTTCCGCATTGTCAAGGGAACACTATAATTCTTGTGTAAGGGAGTAAACAAAGACAAATCTGCAGAACATATCTTAAAAAAGGTATATTAAATGTATGAATCTGTGTTTGATGTATCTTCTAAAAATTATGACAATTTATAGAAATTGACAATAATGGACAGGTCCATCGATATTCATAGTCACAACATCTGGTCCACATTCAATTGGTTAATCCACTATGAGATATGCCGCCGCACATGAATCTTACGCACATTTCTGCGCAAAGCGTATGCGCATAAACTCCGATCGTTAAATCCGGGCTCGTGAGAAGGATTCGTCGACCATTATGAAAATGTCTACTGTCTTATAAAAGCGCGTTGTTAAATGTGTTAATAAAAAAACACCGACGCACATTTTAACAGTGTTGAGTTGAAGGAAAATCATGCGAAAATGAATGCAAATATACAAGTCAGCGATCGCTAGGTTATTGAAAACCGAACGCCAAGTGAGTACAATAGAAATCAACTCTTCTTTTGCATTATTTGTTCCTAACTTAAATAATTTGCAATATTTTATAATTTGATCAGCTTTCTGTTTCCGTTTTCATATTAAGTGTTGTTGAAATGGAATAAATGAACTATCCCATTTGAAAGGGTTTTAAGTGTTTTAAGTGTCAAAATTTGAAGTTCACAAATCAATACTTGAACATAATCATATTATATAAAACATGGTATATAAAAGGAAGCAGAATGATCGAAATCTGAAACAGAATAAATTTATAATGAAGTTATATTTTGATTGCGATCTTTTCATGTGTTCGAACATGCTGACGTCATAATTGTGAATTTTCGCTAAATCCTTAATAGTTTTTACCCGACACGACTGCCAAGCGCAGTTGCTGTAAACATCTATATCTTCTTTAATTTTACCTCATTTTCTCAAATTTTCGTGTTTGATTCCTGCTTAATTTTAATTGTGTGCGAACCTGTTGCTTTCTACTATATTGCATTATTTTTCATGCACATTTTATTGTAAACCACAAGTCTATTTTACAGCATAATTTAGATCTATAATGTGATCTATACATAATTCTTACGTTTATTCGAACACATCTTATAATCACTAACACCTCAACAAGAAATAAACACATACAACTCAATCATACGCGTCGGTACTCAATACAGTGCACAATTTACGCTCTTAAAATGTTGTACACCTCAATGTAGGACTGCTTGACAAGGGGGGGGGGATAATGATAGCATTGATAGATGGGNGGGTATGTGTTCTCAATAAATGTCGTTTTTGAAACTTTAATTATAGATCAGTTGATTGGTCCAAATTGTTATTCAATTCATTATCGTTAATACTGGTATACACATATGTTAAGTTGCATGATGTAAAATGTCCCTGATAGTCTCTGACATTTTAGGTATTCTATGTTATTGTTGAGGTTAGGAAATATGATATGGGAACCTCTATAACTCAAGACCTTCGATAAGGCGAGCATTTTCTTCATTCCGGTGCTGCATGGAGCTAAATAAGACTGACAGTATAGAACTGTTTAAAACACAAACAAGATTTTATATTGAGACTACTACCGAATTCGATTTTTTCACACAAGAATAAATAAAGACCTTTATTTCGAAAAGGTAAGCAACCTGATTTGGGACGGCTCATTTATTAGATAACCCGACGTTTGAATAATCCCTGCTTAAAGGAGAAATGATAAACAGCAGACCATAAGATTTTTTATCGTTTAAAACCAGCTGAGCTACCTGACACATTAATAAACCTGATATACCTTGGGTTTCGCATTCCTAGGTTTCAATCAATAAGCGCTCAAATCGAAATTGTGGGCTTCTGTACTTTGCAATAAGCAGCTTAAACGATGAATTTAACGAGTTCAACAACCGGCAATTTATCCAATAAATAAATGATTGTATATGTTAAATTGAGTTGATAACCTATTAGGATAATTTGATTTCAGGATCTCTGTCCATTTTCTCACCTTCGGGCTCATTATTTTATAAAATAAATACGTATTCGACAGTATTTTAAGTAAGAAATGATTATTGCGTTACCTTAAATAACATGTAGATATGTAAAAATTAATAGTCTGAACTGCATTAACATAACTTTGGTTAAAATTTGTATTTAATACTGTCCTCTTTCAAACATGTAGTGTCACTACCACTCTTTGGAACGTTTTACGCCAGTTCATGCATGCTTCTTGATGACATTTGCTTGTTTATGCGTAAAGTCAAACTTTCAGCTGACTGCAACATTAAAATTATGTTTTTTATAATACATATTTATAATTTTGTTCAGTTGGCTTTATCACCGTTTTCAACATTATTTCAGTCATATCACGGCGGTCAGTTGACCCACTAACACCTTTCATAGATGGTATACAAGTAGAATTAGCATATACTTACGCGACTAAGCGACAACTTCCCTACTTGAATCAGAGTTATGGGGATAAAATGACCGTTGAAACGAGTTAATGAAAAATCCCCACAAAAGTTATGTGGCCGAGCATGTCTTGTTTTTATAAGTATTGTAGCATTTAATTTAGAATCATGACGTATATATGGACGGCATGAATTGTAATATTAAAACTCTACATATTTAATTCGTTGTATGATGCCAGTATTTGATATTTGTCGTAGGACAAAAAGGTGGATCAGGTACAACGACTGTGCAAACATTTACATAGTACAATTAATGGAAGAAGTGCAACTGATAATTTAATTTTAAAACGGTAAAACAATAATAAATAAAATAATAAATGCATGCACTGAAAGATAATAATGCGTAAATATAAGATATGTTTTAACAATTTCAAGTGGATAAAAAGATACGTCATATGTTATCAACAAGTGAATAAAAAGAAAAGAACAGTGAAGTCCTTCTTTGTCCATAAAGTGTATTGACACAGAGAGGAAGAAGTGTATATTTATAATAAATGTGGAAAATACTTAGCGTGAAATACATACAAGTTGTTTGAATATTGCTATATAATTGGTATACTAATAGGGACTTATTTTATCACTAAAATTTATCAATTTTATCATTATATTTCACTGAATATCAATCTTAAAAATGTGGTATGAGTATTTCACAAAAACTACTCAATACATATTTGTTAAAGGTGGCAATACTAACAAAAGCATGCTATTACTAAATGTTATAAGTTTTTTTTGTAATACTGACCCATGTCTATAATTTTAAAGCTTTGCCGATTTTGTATTATATGTGTATTCCGTCAAGAGCGTTATACACATACATATTAAAGACTTAAATTATAAAAATGTGAAACACCGCTAGACGATGTTTCAGGTATTTCATTTCTAAAGCATAAACGTGCAATTGTCTACATAAAAATGGGGTAAGGAAACACATAAGATACGACCTGAAAATAATCTAACTAACACATGATCAATATTGACATGAATATAGAATGCGTATTGCATATTGTTTATTTGAAAAACAATTCGGCTCAGATATGTTCAATTGATATTGAGAATTTTATCACAACAATTCAATATTGTTTGTTAAAGAAAGAAAGAAAATAAAAATATATGCATTATTTTAAAGTGATCATTGGTTTCAATGTATTGTACAGTCCGCAATAATCTAGTTATTTGGGAAGAAGCTACGTTTTATTTCATTAGTTAGATTAAATATTTTAAAGATTATGACGTTATCATCACCTTGACCAATAAAAGCATTTCGATTGCATGCCGTTTTGTCTAAATTTATCAAACAAATCTTTCTTCAATTTAAAATATTTGACCTAATTTGTAATTCCTTATAAATGATATGTATTGTAATTCCATATGATCTATTAATGAAACTTAAAATAATCGCTTTTGTTACAAAGATCTAGAAAATTCTAATTTTATAAATATGCATGCAATGTTATAGAAATTAAATGATAAAACTTATCCCAAATTGTTCATTTAGTGCACTTATTTGTTTATGTTTTCACCAAAAACGATTAAATAAGAGTATTTAATACATCTTAAAACTAATTTTAGAATTTACACTGAAATGACACTGACCTTTGCTAGCCTTTACCATGAAATAAAGGACCACGAACGTGTGTATAATAGGAATGAAATACTGCTGGAGCAATTGGAGTTTCATATTTATATTGACAATTAGAATTATTTGTCTGCATTACAAAATAAAAACAAGAAACCGTCGGAGACGGGTGATGCTCCCCAAAGGTTGTTTTTTTTTGTAACAATATTGCACTATATATTCAGATAAAAGGAAACGTCTTCAGGGGCATAACTTTGGACAAAGTAATACGATGGATGGTTAAGCAACTTAAAAATTTCAAAGGGCCATAACTCTCTAAATAAATCATCTAACCAGAACCCACTAATAACATGCGCATCTCCTCAAGGTAGTTAAGCTTCCCATGAAGCTTCATTGAATTCCAGTCATTAGTTGGGGAGAAATAGCCCGGACAAGAAGTGCACTTTATGTACAGTTTATAGAAATTTTCAAAGGGCCATAACTCTGTGAACAAGAGCACCGCATAGCGGGTGCCAACGCTCAGCTGTGGGTGCTTGGATTTTGTTTTTTTGTACTTTGACCTTGAAGGTAATCATTGACCTTGACCTTTTCACCACTCCAAATGTGCAAGTCAATGAGATACACATGAAAAACAAAAAAAATGTTTGACCTTTGACCTTGAAGGATGAACTTGACCTTGACCTTTCACCACTCAAAATGTGCAAGTCGATGAGATACACATGCATGCCAAATATCAAGTTGCTATCTTTAATATTGCAAAAGTTATGGCCAATGTGCTTGGATTTTATTTTTTTGACCTTTGACCTTGAAGGTCATCATTGACCTTGACCTTTTCACCACTCCAAATGTGCAAGTCAATGAGATACACATGAAAAACAAAAAAAATGTTTGACCTTTGACCTTGAAGGATGAACTTGACCTTGACCTTTCACCACTCAAAATGTGCAAGTCGATGAGATACACATGCATGCCAAATATCAAGTTGCTATCTTTAATATTGCAAAAGTTATGGCCAATGTGCTTGGATTTTATTTTTTTGACCTTTGACCTTGAAGGTCATCATTGACCTTGACCTTTTCACCACTAAAAATGTGCAGGTCGATGAGATACACATGAAAAACCAAAAGAAAAAAGTTGTTTTGATCTTTGACCTTGCAGGATGACCTTGACCTTGACCTTTTACCACTCAGAATATGCAGGTCCATGAGATACACATGCATGCCAAATATCAAGTTGCTATCTTCAATATTGCAAAAGTTATCTTCAATGTTTAAGTTTTCGGACGACGACGACGACGACGACGCTGACGACGCGGATGGACGAGAGGGCTATGACAATACCTCAGGTTTTCTTCGAAAACAGCTGAGCTAAAAATCATCCGACCATAACCGGCTGATAATATGCACATCCCCTGTTGGTAGTGAAGCTTCCTATTAAGTTTCATTGAATTCCCGTAAAAAGTTGCTGAGAAATAGCTCGGACAAGAATTGCACTATATGTACAAGATATGTATAGGGGCCATAACTCTGTGAACAATCATCCAACCATAACCAGCTGATAATATGCACATCTCCTATTGGTAGTGAAGCTACCCATAAAGTGTCATTGCATTCCGGTCATGAGTTGCTGAGAAATAGCCCATACAAGAATTGCACTATATGTACAGTTAATGGAACATTTCAAAGGGCCATAACTCTGTGAAAAATCATCCGACCAGAACCCGCTGATAATATGCACATCTCTTATTGGTAGTGAAGCTTCCCATAAAGTGTCATTGAATTCCGGTCATTAATTGCTGAGAAAAAGCCCTTACAAGAAAAATTGCACTATATGTACGGTTAATGAAAAAAAATCAAAGGGCCATAATTCTGTGAAAAATCATCGACCAGAACCCGCTAATATTATGCACATCTCCCATTGGTAGCGAAGCTTCCAATAGTTTCATTGAAAACCGGTCATTAGTTGCTGAGAAATAGCCCGGACAAAAAAACCCGCACGCACGGACAGACGAAGCGGCGACTATATGCATCCCCATATATATATGGGGAGCATAATTATAATCTTATATGATTTGATATGTCGAAGCAGTTTAGACATTGACACTAATGAAACGGATATTGATAGAGCTATTGAATTAAAGCCATGTGGTGGAAATCGCTTACGACATTTTTAGAAAGGAAACTGATGTTTCTTGTTCAAAATATTCATTTGATGCATTTTGTGTTGTTTGTATAAATCTTTCATAAATTTAATAATGGTGTGAGGTAGATGGCGTATTAAAAAAAATGTCATAATTTGGCATTGCAATGACATCGAACTTGAATTATGAGAACCTTTAGTATAAACTTCTTCTAAAGGACTGTTATTTTATAATCATTTTAATAACCATTTACTAGTGAAACTATAAACGTTAAACTAAGACATGGTAATACGTTACAAACCAACATTTCTGTGGGCGTCATCTTCGTTTCCATGGTTACCTTCAGTATACCAACTGTCCATCCTCTATATAATTGAACTTAAGGCATTCCTCAACATGCATTCAAACGACTATACGTAACATCTGCTTGGACTTCATATGTTACACAAGAATGAGAATAGATGTCCGTTTGACACACCACAACTTTTTATTAATTTGAACCCTACTTGTGATAAAGCTTTTTTTTAGTGGCGAGTTTTAGTTTTATTTCTATTATTATACGATACAAAACTGAGAACATAAATTAGAGATGTTAATTTATTTTACTAATTATTTAATATTTTGATATATTAACAAGTGTATATGACATACAAAAGTATCAAAAATGCTTGACCCAAATGGTACGTCATAGACTTCGGTTGTTTGACTAGAGGGGGTCAAATAAAGAAGGGTTTAACTTTAACTACGTCTTTAAGCGAGATAGGCAGAATGCTTATGGTAATGCGCTTAGATAACGGATTTGTACAGCCTTCAATGTTTCGTAAGATTGTAAATTTGATCTGCTCATAAGTGCGACCCGATAGCAACAAGCTTACTCACGCTATAAAAATAGCCGCGATTGGATCGGTTGATAATAAATACATTGGGACTGTAAATTAAATATACCACCAGGCTTACGATGACAGTAATTCAATTTTGACATTGAGAAGTCAACGTCAATTTGTTTCTAAACTTAATAGGTATTGCTTGTATATTATGTTACAACAGTCTTGATGTACGGCTTTAAACGTTCTAACTAAGCTCGAACCGGGCTAAATAGGTTTGGGAAATATGCTTGACTTGTAAAATGCAGCCATAGTCTAGCACACTACTATCAGCACGTACGATACTTAGATGTTAACTTTTCACATTTAATTTATACATCGCTTGGTCATATTGGTAAACGTTTGTCGATTCGTTTAATTCAAAAGAGAGTAGTACAATTGTACTGGACTGAAAAATGGTTGTACCAAATATTTATATCATGACCTTGAACATGTATTTAGCACGCCTTTTACTATCAAAATGGGTATTTTTACACGGTGTATAAACCAATCGAACGTCTTGTCGGATTTGGAGTTTGCGTACATGGTCGATAACACACATCTATATGACCCACTACCGGCTAGTCCATAGTTTAAAAGTAGTAATCTAGACAGACGACGAGACCATTGACACTTGTTTATAGTTTTGTAATAAATACGCTGTCCATTTCATTCATTTGCAAGCGTATTGCGTTTTTGTCATTATGTTAAAAACGTACGACAAAAAACTGGACATACAAATACCGTTGCTCCGGTGAACGGTACAACTGTTCAAACTTATGCATGCACCCAGTTGGCGCTCTGACCTCGAATTTTGACCTTGGCGATATGTCCCTTGTTCGTCGTTGTATGTTGTCGTCAGCATTTACATTGTTAACACTATAGGAGCCCGATTTCCTTCCTAATCTTCATAAATCTTTGTCAGAACTCGTATTGTTATGAAATCTCTGCCGAGTTCAAAATGGCGCTGGTCCATGGAAAACGTGGCGTCTGGGCGTTTAGATTGTCAGTTTGTCTTATATTTTTCTATATTGAAACTAAAATTAATATATCCATACGGTTTTGTGATCTTGTAATGTAAGAATAAACTGAATTACGCATTGCATTGCACGTCTAATTTAGCAAAAGAGCAGTCATCTGGTATTTATTTATACACGAATATATAAGCAAAGCAACGATAGTAAACGAATGCAAATTGTGTTTGCTTCGTCTTTAACGTATTATTCAAGTAGGATAAACATACAAAAAAACGAATTTTTTAAATTACGCTGACAATTATAATTTTTTGACTATTTGGCAATTGGAATGTTGGACTTTCAGAATAACTTGCCTAAGGAATATCGGGCCTTTGTCAGAACACGCTTTCTTATGAAAACCCTGAAGAGTTCAAATTGGCGCTGGTCCATTACAAAAATTTGCCTTCTGGCATCAACTAGTTGAAAACTAAATTTATCCGTAGAAAGTAAAGGCAATCACATCGTAATACTTCGTACAAACAGATGTTTTAGCAAAATAATAAATCGTTCAATATCTGGTAATCAAGTCAGTTGTATAGTATTGTGTGTTTGCAGCGTTTGTCGAAACTAAATCTTTTATCGATATTTTGTGACACAATTTTCAAGCTGTATTATTCAGTGTAAAGTAAATATAATATACCTTTTTTCACAAAATGTCCATATAAAGTGCCTGTGAGTAAGAAAATAATGTTTTACTTGTCATCCAGCAAGATTAACAAATACTGATTTTCCACACTTTTCAAAGGAACTGAATAACTATTTTGTAAAGGAGTAAAACGATGACAACTCGAAAGAACATATCGTTAAAAAACGTTAAATGTATGAATCTGTGTTTGATGTATCTTCTTTAAATTATTTTTAAAAAATGATGGACAATGAAAATTGTAAATAGGTTTATCGCTAATGGAAATCACAACATTTGGTCGATATTCAACTGGTTTATACACTGTGATATATGCCGCCGCAGATTAATCTTGTGCACGTTTCTGCGCAAAGCGTATGCGCATAAACTCCGATTGTTTTATCCGGGATCGTGAGTAGAAATGGTCGACCAGACTGAGCATTTCTACTTTTAACTGAAAACATATTGTTACATATGTTTATTTAAAAAAAACGAACGCACCTTTGAACAGTGTTGAGTTGAAGTAAAATTATGAGAAACTGGCCTATTTGCAAGACAGATTATTGACAACCGAACGCCAAGTAAGTTCAATAGTAATCAATTCTTAATTTATATTCTTTGTTTCTCACTTATATGTTTTGCAAATATTTATAATAAAATCGGCTTTCTGTTTCTGTTTTCATGTTAATTGTTATTGAAATGGATTAAATGGACTATGGCATGGAAAAGGACCTTAAGTACTCAAAATCTAAAGTTAAAAAATCAATACTGGCATACAATTACATAATATAAACAGAAACAGAATGCATGATTAAAATAATTACGTGTTCGACAGTATTTTAAATAAAAAATGGTATTTGTGTTTAACAGGTTTTGCTTACATGTTCATATTCAATAATTAATTGTATGAACTTTGTTTAAAACATGATTTTTTAATGTTTTCTTTAAACATTTATTGACCTTTTGTATGAAGCTACATAAAAAAACAGCATTGAAAGCGGTGGTTTTCCGATCGTAATTCATTTTGATCACCGTTCTTGTTCCTTATTTATATTTTGTAAAATCCTAAATCTTATCAACTGTGAGGATTACGTCAACAGGATCGACATATGTCAGCTATATATATCCACAGTAAATCTAATATTGACGAAATTTGAACAGAATATTCGCCTTAATGAAGTTAAACTCAAATTGAAAACAAATTAAAATGGAAAGAAAGCTCGATAGACAGGTCAAATGATATAAGAACCGTGTTCACAGTAATTATGAAACGTTTTTTTCCGATCTTAATAAATCATGGTAAAATTGGTTTGTCTATAAAAATCTGAAACTTGGTAGTATGATGCTAAAACAAATTTGCTATGTCAAGAGAAATACTTGTTTTATGTTTTATTCATGATATTTATTTGTTAAAATTTTGGTCAAGTTCGTTATTTTATATTAAAAGGATTGACACAATGTAAAATTATATAAAACGCTTTTCGACTCTGAGCGCCGTTTTTCTCTCTGATTACTGGAAATAATTTCATATCATGTGTCTATCAAATCCACTTTTTTTTAATAATGCAGAGGTATGCTCGTTATAGATTGCAACATGTATTCAACTGATCGATAAAGTATCATCATCTTCAACATTCAGCGAACGGTTTTGGAAAAAGAAAACTGCTGGAAAAATGCTTTTACAAAGTTTCATTTTTGGAAATGGTTTTAAAGTGTAGAATAATGTGTCTATAGACATTAAAGCGGTTGGACAGACAGATGAGCAGAATGGCAATCCGATTGATAAATCATGCTCCCCATTCAGTTGTATACTGGTATAGGAACACACATTTGCTAGACTGTATTCTTTGGCATTGTGTATGTGGTTTAAGTATGCACTATGGGATGGGGACCTGTGAATATGTTTAAAATCACCACATAAAGCGTTTGCGGCGTTTTATATCATATACCACCCAACGGATCTTCATCAAAACACGAATAATTTATTAATATATAGAATACTTGATAATGGTTTAATACCGATAAGTTTATTTAGCGAGGCTTCGAAAAACTACGGGTTTTTGGTATTGTTTATATTCAATTACTTTCCTATGTTTTCTGTTTTCATCACAAACAAAGGAAAATTTCTAAAAACATCACGAAACAGAAAATAAATTTTCCGAAAAGAATGACGTCGCTCTGCCGTATTTAACTATGTTGATTTCAACCACAAATTATCAATTGTGGTTTTGTTTCGTTATATCGGGCATAATGATGGTTTACAATCTGATCTCTAGGTATTGTCGTTCGGATTTTAAAGTATTGAATCGTTTCTTAGTAGACTGTTGTGTCACTTTGAGCACGAAGACGTGCTTAATAATTATTATAATTAAGTTATTTAATCATTTAAAAAGGCGCATTCATACTTTCTGGTGATAATATAAAACGTGCGCATATACAAAGTAACAGCATTGTTACTGATTTAATCAGTTTTATTCAATTTTATGTGATTATTTACTTTTATTATTACGAATTTTACTCCGTTTAAAGATACGTAAGCACATTACGCTATGTGAAAGCTTTTGGGATCACCTTGTGTAAATATTACGTCGTACTTTATCCGTGCCTTAACGCTTGAAACAAAGAGAATTTCTTCTTAAACCGATATGCTGATTATCACGAAACTTAACATAAATTATCGTTAGGTAAACCTGTTTAAAAGTTTTTTAAATTGTACCTTTTTGCTGCATTTAAACAAGGTTATTTAATTAACAACATAATTAAATATGTTGATATTGATTCAGTTCTTATAACCATTGCCCATTTTTCCGCTCAAATTTATTGGAATGCGTGTGTTTAAATGAATGGTTTATTTAAGAAATAATATTTTTCTATCATGGTTTGTTGTCGAATAACCCACAGTAGGGGGTATAGATGCGTAGGAATTAAATCAAGAGTGCGAAGTGATAACACTCATCTATACTCCTTACTGTGGGTTATTCGACAACAAAACATCATAGAAAATTATTATTTCGATTCTAACACGATTCTGATTGATTTGGTTCAAGCTTTTGGACGTGAACTATATTTTTCAATACTCCGCCCTTCTTAGTACAAAGTTCACTATTTAGTGACGTCATTGAATTGTATAAACATATGACGTCGTTTTCATTCATAATATTTTGCAAATGACGTCACTTTCATTGATAATAAAAATCGTAGAAACTAAATGACTAAATTACGTTTCCTAACAAATAGCATTCTTTGTAGGCGTGATTATGCCACTTATCACCAAATATACAATTTGTTGTTTCATCACATTTATATACATGCTACATTTATTACATTTCTTTTAGAGCGGGTTTTAGCACGTGCATTTTACTGCAATATTTTCTTTATTTATTCCGAACTATTTTCGAAACATTAAGCTCCGCCCATAATTATTGCAGAATAACCCACACTTGATTTCCTTCTTTGTCTATAGAAAACAAGTCGCGTGTAGTGTTAGAATCGTTTATATACAATATATTGCTGAAGTTTTGTAATTGACTGTTCACAATATACCTTCGTAAATTGCAGAGCCTAATGCACATTATGTAGATGGCTTTTGCAGTAAAATATATAAGAGCAATCTTTATAACAAATACTATTTATCTATATTTCTATAAACTGTAAAGTTACGAGTTAATATCAAGCTGTTGCTATTTGCGAGCGCGTGTATTTACACTTTAAAGGTTTACTACATTTGAACAATTGACATCTCGCCTGGACGATGATCGCTCCGCCCACTTAATCACGTGGCCTAGCAGATAAGAAACCTAGACAAGTTAACACCAAATTGGCTTCTTTTCCTATAGAATGCATATAGATTGCGCGATATTCCGGATGATTTTTATGGACCTTTTCACATCATATAACACTTGTAAAAGGGGTTTGTGTCATTTATTTATTCTGCAAAATGCAAAAAATATTAGTTTATATCGAGGATCACCTATTTATAACGGGTTTTTCGGTACATTAAACACGCTCTCAAACGCTTGCGCGCTTACCGAAATCGAACCTGTTACTACGTGAAATGGTGGTATTAGCAATAAATTAACACTTCTACACTGGTATTTACCCATGTTATTTACGAACATATTAACGAAACATTTTTCCGCATGTATTTGACACGAAATAGCGCTTTATAACTGGCATTTCGGTGAAGTTTTACGCGCTTTCTGACGCCGAGTGGGTACCTAAATCCCACATGTTATAACGTATAAAAGTGATATTAATAATATTAAACATTGCTTATGGGACATTTATAAATCACTATAATTGAAAGTGCAAAACAACCAAATCACTGTGGTCATTGTCTGATATAAATTAGCGTTGTATGAAGGGGATTTCGGTCAGGCTAGTTAATAAAGCTACCAGTGTCAGCGCAGGTACTGACTTCCCCCAAGTAACCGCGTTAATTGGTTATATTAGTAATAAATAACTCTTATAGAATGGCATTTATCGATACGTTCTCATTAAAATAGTATCATAAAATGGTTTTCACTTGTTTCTGACACAAAACAAAACACGATTTATAACGCGGATTTCGTTAAGTTTCGCAAAATGGGTACCAATATTCCCTATTATTTTACATACACACGTGAAATAATTCATACTTAATAATGTTAATATGACATTTCCAGTTTTTGAAATAACTTAATGTTCTATAACTTTAAGGGGGATCTCGGTATTTCTACACATTGAAGCTTCCACTCGCATTTGTCAAGACCGCATTTCCGCGGTGGAAATGGTATAAATTTAATTAATCTAACTTATCTTTCTGGATACCGAATGTCCGAGTTACATAAACCATATTAACACCGTTTAACATATTTAATTTCCGTTTTTTTTTCGAACAAAATAAACGAAACTCGTTGGAAAAAATGAGAACTAGGCATTCGATATCCAAGTGTGGATTAAAAGCGTTAATTAGTGACACCACATGTCTGCACACGTGTAGATACCGTTATTTAGATAAGATATCACGTGTCACCTTCAAATAACATGTATAATGACAATCAAGTGCATTACTTTAAGAGTAATAAAACACAGCATGCATTAGGCTTCATGCTGAGTTTTATTACTCTTAAAGTAATGCAGATGAACCTTGCTTCTATTACTCACCTAATAACTGATAAAACTATAAAAAAAACACCAACTATTATGTGATGATCAGATCGATAACATAAACTATTTAAATCTGCTAATATATTCGATATTAACATATTGTAATTGTCGTTGACAGTGTTGACGTTCAGTTGTTCGTGGGTACGACCACGTGCATTTATCCATTTCTTACACTTCTCGAAATCCTTTTTCGGCTTTGGAAACGGTATAAATGCAATGTCAACAACTACTTTTTCTGGATATCGATTGCCCGAGTTACAGAATCCCAATTGGCACCGTTAAGCTATATTTAATATACGTTTTTTAAAGAGGAAAACAAACAAAACTCGTTGAAAAATGTGAATATCTACATTCAGCGTGTCTAGAAAATAGCCGACAGCTCGTTGGTAACTGAAGCGCCCGATTAATCGATGGCTGATTGGTCGATCAATATTTAGATAAGGATTTGATTGACAGCTGGCGAGATGTCAATTATTTAATGGCACATAAAATTTCCGATAGAGTCGTCATTAAGAAGAAGACAAATAAATAGGAAGGACATTATTTTTGAACTTTTGCCAACCTCCATACAGCGGCAGTGACTATGCTGGCGGGCAATGAAAGTATTGTATGACCAGATAACACGCAATTCTATTTTCAATGTTATTTATTTTACTTGGAATGTTTAATCGAGTATATGACTAAAAAACGAATATATGTAGTTTCATGTAGCTAAATGTGTTTATCTTTTAAAGACTGTTCACGATTAAAATGGTGTAAAGGGAATGAAAATGCATGCATTCTTAAGTGATGTTTATACTTGTTTAGTAGCGAAACAATGGTCATCCTCTTTTTATAAACATACACTCTTTATGTGCACAGTTTTCAATCGTTTCACTCCATACAATATCTGTTACAAATTCAGATTTGACCGAGCTTCATGTTCTAGATGTACTCTCGTTTGCCCAGAACAACGTTGGTTGATAATCTATTGTAATACTTATATTACTGAAAAAGTGAAAATCTATTTAAAACTACACAGTCTACACTTGCTGAGCACAAACATGTACACTGCCTTACATTTATTTCTTTTGCTTTAAAACACTACGTACGTTCTTTCTTTTCTTTCAATCAATATTTTAATCGTACCTATGCACCATATTTCTTTCAATCAATATTTTAATCGTACCTATGCACCATATGCAGATCCTTATCGTTATCTGAATCAAGCATTTACATCATTCTTTTTAGACCCTATGGTCTGTGACTCATGTATTTTATGGCACTTAACTTCAGACAGATAGTCAATAATGTGTGTGAAAACACGTGTCATATATCAATAAAGCAATCGTACTAGACTTAAAAGTGAGCTTGCTTTCTTTGTAGTTGTTCATAGCCTTGTTCATAGCCTTGTTGACAATCACACATACGATTGGGTTTTATTTTTTTTTCTTTATTAGTTTATATCATTTTATAGCATAAGAAAAATAGATTGTACTTTTTTAGAAGTTATGTTATGAAAAGTTAGATTCTACCTGTATACGTGATCAATAATCAAAGGCTGAGCAAAAGGTCCCTCAAAGTTGAATATGAGGTGTGGGTAATTACGTATTTGAAACAAAGGGAGGTAATTTCCATCGGATGTCACCTAGTTTTAGAATGTTTTCAATATAAAATAGTCTACCTAAATGTTCACTTTATGAAAGTCAATTACATAATCGCTCTTATGTAACAATATCTATAAAATTTATTGATATAAAAATGTCTGGCGTACGTTTTATAGAACTTTAATGATACAACTCGTCCAGAATTGTTCATTTAGTGTACTAATCTGTTTATTTATTCACCGAAAAGGTCAATTTGAGGGATTAAACACATCTAAACACAAGTTTTTGAATTTGACATTGAAATTACATTGACACTTGATGACATTGACATTTATAATAATTTGTCTGTATTTTAAAAGAAAATGTATAATCTAATAAAATGTGAAATACGTAAGCAGTCAAGACATTAAATCGTTAACAACAAAACCCTTCTTTTGGATGTCACCTTGGTTTCACTGGTAACCTGCACGCCAACTGTCCATCCTCTCTATAATTGACCTTTAGGCACACCTCAAAATGAATATGTAAGAACCTGCCATAAAATGCACACACATCACTCCAGGGATTAGACTCAACCTCTGTATTGACTTCATGTGCAACACTAGATGTGGAATTGATGTCTGTTTGACATGCCACAACTTCTTGTTAATTGACTCTAATTGTGATACAGCTGTTTTGTATTGATGCTAAGTGATATTTCTATTATTATACGATACAAAACTGAGAAAATAATTGTTCCATTTAATTGATTAGACTAATTTGTGTTTTCTATTTATTTGTATACACTAACATGTGTTTATCACATAGAAAAGAAACAAAAAACATTTTGAAAAAAGTAATGAAATTTATTCTGAAAATAAACAACACCAACATTAAGTTAAGTGTAATTGTTCTTCCTAAAGCTTTTATATGAAACTGCAATAATTGTTGTTCTAGTATATTATACCTCAGTACTATGATTATGTAACATATGTTTATTTAATCTTTTATGAAATTACGCTAATTGTAACAATTTGTATGTGAATATCAAAGTTTAAAATTTTAGTTGAATAACTACGCAGTTAATACAATGTTCCCAGTACAGTAGGCAGTAGCCGGTTAATTGAGCTGACAAGAGTTATTAATTTTGAACAAAATGGTACGTTATTGAACACGGCTGTTTGGTGGGTGGCGGTCAACTAAAAAGGGTTTACCAAGAACTTAAAGTGTGAAAGGCCAAATGTTTATGTTAGTGCACTTAGATAACGGACTATGAACATAATTCAACTTTTCATCCGATTGTAAATGCGATCTTCTTATAAGTGCTTCCCGATAGCAACAAACTTACTCGCGCTATATAAAAAGCCGCGATCGGATTTCTTGATAATAAATAACTTGGCCTAAGGCAGAATGCCGGATTGCCAATAAACTATGATAATAAATTACATGGGGCGGTAAATTCAAGATACCGCCAGGTTTACAATAGCAGTAATTTATGATCATTTAAATCCATGCCCTGTCGTTAATATTCGATTTTGAGAAATCAACGTATACTTCACACTTAGCTATGTTTGTGTTTCATCTTAGTTTTTAAATCAGAACAACGGATAGTTTTTGCTTTAGAGCCTATCAACATAAACAACATGTTCGTGATTAAACAATTAACCAAGATACAATCTATGTGTTGTTGTAAATCTCCAACATTAAAAGTATCAGGTACATATGCCCTCTGTTACACACATGACATAATTTACAATCATTTTATGGAATATTAAGGATCGATATGTTTCTAAACAATGCATGTAATACTAGTATATCATGTTACTACAATCTTGAAGTACTGCTATAAACATAATATTTTAATCTCGAAACGATGCAACTAGTTTTTTGAAAATAAGCTTTACTTGTCTTAAGCAGCCACAGTCTAGAACAAAACAATCGAATTAAAGTACGATACTTAGATGTAATTTTTTACATTTCATATATACACCGCTTGTTCATAGAGAATAACAGGTTACTGCCTGATAGTTTTGAAATATATCAGGCGAGGTTTAGAATAAAATTATTAGCGAGGCGTGAGTGCCGAGCTGGGTTTTTATTCGTTCCGATATTACAAAACGTTCAGGCAGTTACCTGTTTTTCTGTTTATTATACCTTAACGTCCCCATTTGCAAAGAAATACTTCGGGGAAAATTGCTACGACGCTGCAGTTTTAGCGAGAATGAATATAGTTTTTGACGTTTGAAGTGTTTATAATTATGTCATGAGCGCTCGCGCTTAATATTTGTCAACTATTTTTTTGCGGTTTTTGTCGTATTTTATCTGTAAAATATATTATATCTTTGCATCA